>JAJKFI010032446.1:0-10334 GCA_029204185.1 Lerista edwardsae | reverse complement strand
GAACAGACTGCCACTGGAGGGAGGTGGTGGATTCTCCCTCACTGGAGGCCTTCCAGCAGGGGCTCTTACAGGCACCTGCTGGGGATGCTCTAGGGGGATTACCTGTGACAGGCAGGGGGTTGGACTAGATGACCTTGTGCGTTCCCTTCCAACTCAGGGATTCTATAAAAAGAGGATAATGGCTGCCGCACCGAGATGTTTTGGCAGCATTTTGCAAAAGCCTTTGGGGAAGGTCGGGGATTTTCAGCGCACTGTGTTTGAACATATTTCCTCCTAATGTTGCTTTCTGACGGCATCGTGCCCACCTCAAACTCTCGATCTACTGACGGCGAGCGCAGAGCATTGTGCATTTACGTGCGCTCACAGCTTTCCTCCTGTCGATGTTTTGTAGGTCTTTGAGTTTAACGGCACCAACACGTCGGATCTGGCCGAGATTCCAGCCAGCGCCTTCTATGCCACCTACGACTTGGCCAACTTCCGCTGGGATAGTCTGGAGGGCAACCTGAACAAGACCGCCCGGACGGCAACGTTTCGGGGTGTCAGCTTGGATGCAGCAGGGAGCTTCTCCAACGGCAGCATCTCTTTCCAGGTGCAAAAAGCGGGGACACAGACGGGCTTCTGTGCACTACAAGGGGCTAGTCCCTGCTGAGGCATTTGCCGCTGAGAACAAAAGAATCTGGGGACAGCCACTAAAACTGCGTGTCGGGAGAGTCAGAGAAGGAAATGCATCTTACCGTGCAATCCTAACCTGGAGTTTGGCCGGCACAATGAGGCCAGCAAAGTGTGGCCTGAACAGGGGGCACCATAAAGTACGTTTGGGCCACTCTCAGAGTCAGGGAGGCCAGCACACAGACGTGCGCCATCCTCCCTGCCTGCAAGAGTGGTCCAGACGCGCTCTATGGTGGCCCTTGTGTCAGCCAAACTTTGCTGGCCTAACTTCAGGTTAGGATTGCACCCTTACATTAACCTGTGGAACTCGGTGAGCCATGATTGGTATGTGCAGCCTCCTGTTTCTAGAAATAGGCTGTCTCTGAATGCCAAATGCAAGGGACACACACACACACACACACACACACACACACACACACACACACACACACACACACACACACACAGGTTTGGGAACCACTGCTGCAGATCATCAAAAATTGAGGGGTGTGCAAGCAATTCTTGATGACAGCAGCAGTGGTGGTGGTGGGGGAATCTGGTGATCAGGAGGTAGGGGCCTATAGCAGAGGAAAGGTCTGGCAATCTAAATTTGCATATTGATGCAAAGCACAGGGCCGAATGGGGCTCGTCTTGGCCACCAGTACAAAATTCTGGGCTGGCATGACCTACCTGAAGGACACAAACAACCTTGGCAAGATCTGTCGGTTGCTGCAGGCGGGTATGGTATTGGTGATGGTTGCTGCAGCAGCACGTTCTGGGCTTACATCACCCTTGCCAGCCACAGTGACCCCCCTGGAACGCCTCGTTGCTTTAGAGTTGCTTGCTGTAAGCAGTTCTTCTCTCTCCCCCCCCCCATATCAAACTACAGGTGACGGCTTTTGAAGACGGCAGCCGCGACAGCCCCCTCCCCCGCCTTCTGCACACCGCCAACAGCTCCAAGGTTGAGTTTGTCATTCGGGGCGTTGCTCCGCGGGGCAATCACTCCCGCTTCGTCCTGGAGATCTTCACGGTGGAAGAGGCCGGCCGGCAGCAGACGCTCGAGTCCCTCCGCTCCATCGATGACGAATACACACCGACAATCTTTGAGGTACGGCCAGGAGTTGTCGCCGGGGTTCCGTTCAGCCCCGGGGACGTGTACGGAGAAGGCTTGTCAATCACTGAGGGAACTCTGCACGTGTGTTAAGTCAGTGTTTCGCAAACTGTAGGTCAGTCGCTGATTCCCGGTGGGTCCACTGAACTGCCCATGAAAGCAAGGGTGGTGGGAAGATCAGATCGCTCATTGCCCCCAAGCCCTGAAGGCGGTTCAAAAATCAGATAGATGCTAACTGCCTTGCAAAGAGCTGAGCTCCTGCAGTTTTCAAGGCAGCGGCTAATTGCCCTGCAGACAGCTCAGCTCCTGCAGTTTGCAGACTTCTGTAAATAAATGTTTTGAGTGTATGTTTTTCTGGTGTGTTCCCCCCACCCCCAAGTCTGTTAATGCAGGTAGTGGGGGGGGGGGGCGGCGGCGGCGGCAGGTGAAGACTGGGTCACATGACTAAACCCCTCAAGCCTTGAGGCTAATTCATTAGGGTTGCCTCCCTCTGAGAAATGGATAGAGGTTGTTCTGCAAATAAGTATTTTATTTGCAAATAACCGTAAGTAGAAGTGTTTCTTTCCAGATCGCTTTTTTTTTTTAAAGTGTCATAAAGCTAGGTGGGTCCCAATAAGAGTGCCATCTGAGCAGCTCAGACAGTGCCCGTAGGTGCAGGTGAAATGGGGCACTCTCTGCCTCTAAGGGGTTCCCACTGGGCTCCTTCCCCAGAGGCTCCTTTTCCCCTTTAAAATCAGAGTTGCTGTAAGAGCACGTTTGTGGCTCGTTTCACCATGTGCAGGTTGGCCCGCTTTATTCCGTGGGTTCAAGATCTGCTGCTTTGACCCAGCCCAGGTCAGGGGGCCCCTCTGCATACCTCCCGGAAGAGACTTCCAGGGGGAAGGTCTTCTGAGGCCTGGGAAGGCTGCCTGAGGCCTCAATTCAGTTCAAATATCTTTATTGGCATTGTTGTTGTTCAGTCGCTAAGTCGTGTCCGACTCTCCGCGACCCCATGGACCACAGCACGCCAGGCCTCCCTGTCCTCCACTAGCTTCCTGAGTTCACCCAATTTCATGTTCATCGCTTCGGTGACACTCTCTAACCATCTCATCCTCTGCCGCCCCCTCCTCCTTTTGCCTTCCATCTTTCCCAGCAGGAGGGTCTTTTCTACAGAGTCTTTTCTTCTCAGGAGGTGGCCAAAGTACTCGAGCTTCAGCTTCAGGATTTGTCCTTCCAGGGAGCAATCAGGCTTGACTTCCTGGAGGATTGCCCGATTGGATCTCCTTGCAGTCCAGGGGACTCTCAAGAGTCTTCTCCAGCACCATAATTCGAAAGCATCTATTCTTCGGCGCTCTGCCTTCCTTATGGTCCAGCTCTCACAGCCATACATTGCTACTGGGAAAACCATCGCTTTGACTAGGCAAACCTTTGTTGGCAGGGTGATGTCTCGGCTTTTGTTTATTGGCATAAACATAAATAAAACCAATACAGCAATAAAACAGAGATTAATTGAGAGAACCTTTCTCCAGGTTCTCTCTACCAACTTTAAACTTCTTGATGGCGCATAGATGGGCCGCTAATTGCTGTAGGAGAGAAGGGTCAGACCACGATAAACACAATGTTAAGCTATCCTCATCAGGCAGCTGGCAAAACGAAGATGGGACAGAAGCATAAAACCCATTGCACGATGCAACGTGCAGAGGACAATGAAAAAGCAAGTGTGGCAAGGATTCGACCATTCCCATGGGGCAAGGGCAAATTCTGTTCTCATAAGGAATCCTCCTATATCTACCCGTCAGAACTGCGGACGGGAAAGCATTACATCGAGCCCACGAAACTGCCCTCCTTTCTTTGTGGTTTGACAGCTGCTATAGGAAGATGCCAAAGCAATGGGGAACAGGACCTATTTGCGGCACTGAACAGTTCTTGAGCCTGAATATCAATTAGCCTTTGTTTAATAAGGCGGAAGGCTTCAGTCTGAGACTCTGCCCCCATCAAATCAGGGTCTAGTCCTATCTGCTTGATTTTGTTAATCCATGACCCAGCGCAGAAAAACGTGTCTTTCTTTAGCTGATGTAAGAGGCTATTATAGGTGGAATTAAAAAATACTGTCAGCCAATATTTAGAGGCTCAAAGCCAGGCTACTGTCTCTATCTTGAGTTGGCCAGATTCAAGACAGAGAACCGAATAAGGGACACTGATCTTAGAAGGCCTGCTTGAGGTCGTCTTCGAAAGACCCTTCCTGTTTTGCTGTAATATAAACCGTAATTGCCTATCTGAAGCACTGGTCCTGTCTCGTGCCACCTCCAGACAGTATCAGAAGATGTTTCTGTCAAGAACCGGAGGTCTTTTTGGGGGTCCCTACGTGGATTTCAGTATTCGTGTGGGTTTAGGAGCCCTGTGGCGACCGAGGTCAGACTGTACGCTCATCAGTTGACTCAGGCTTTTAGGGTCCATTTTTAGGCCTGAATTTCCCAGCTTGTACACGGGCCAACACGGTAGCTTCCACCACCAACCCCTCTTCCAGTCCAAGGCGCGAAAGGGGGAGCAATAAAGGTGGGAATAAATATTCCCGTCTGCTGTTCACTTTGGCAGGTTCCTCAATATTCCCCGCCATGATAGATTGTGCTACTTTTGTGCATCTGAGCCAGATACTTTAGATCATATTTTACTTCGTTGTCCTGCCCATACAAGTTTAAGAACCAAATTACTTGAACCCTTTCTCTCTTCCCTGTTTGCTTCCTTTACTGACCCTCTTGTTATACTTCTTAGTGATTATTCGACGGACATGACTTATTTGGTGGCGGAATTTTTATTAGCAGTATCCAAATCTAAACCCAAAGCTTAAACCATCTCACTTACCCCATAGCCGAAACTTTTTTTTTCCCACTTGTACTTATCTTTGTTTGTAAGTGTAATGCCAATAAAGGTTTCTAAAATCTAAAAATCTGAAGGTAGGTCCTCCCCACCCTTAGGCAGACACCTCAACAGGCCTCAGGAATGAGCAGACACTGACCAAGGCCTTCTGCTCCCCACAAGATGAACAGGAGTCGGCTGTGCAATGCAGCTGCAAAGAAGGCCGATGCCATTTTAGCCTGCACTGATACAAGTCACACGCAGTTGTGGTTCCGCTTGCTCCGTATTGGTGCGACCTCACTTAGAGTCCTGTGTTCAGCTCTGGGCACCTCAGTTCAAAAAGGAGGCAGCCAAACTGGGACAGGTTCGAGGAAGAGCAACGAAAATGATCAGGGGGCTGGAAAACAAGTCCTAGGAGGAAAGGTTGAGGGAACTGGGTATTTAGCCTGGAGAAGAGAAGGCTGAGAGGAGATCTGAGAGCACTCTTCAAATATCTGAAGGGCTGCCACAAGGAAGGAAGGAAGGAAGGGATAAATGTGTTCTCTCCTGCCTTCGACTGTAGAACTGGGTCCAACAGGGACAAACTGCAAGGGAGGAGATGCTGGCTGGACATCAGGAATAATTTATTGACGACAAGGGCGGTTCGACAGTGGAACAGATTGCCACTGGAGGGGGGGTGGGGGATTCTCCCTCACTGGAGACCTTCAAGCAGAGGCTGAACAGGCCTCTCCCTGCTGGAGATGCTCTGGGAGATGCTCCCTTCCAACTCTAGGATTCCGAGAGGGTTAACGCATCCGTTTGCCCGACTATAACAGCTGAAGATCTGAAGGTCGTGAGCTCGAGACTCCCGGAAGTCTCTGTGAGCGGCAGACCTTGCAAACTGTGCCTGATTAAAAGCTGAGTTCCAGCTGCCTCGTGGGAGGAGGAGTGTGCCTAAGTCAGCTGCGTCTCTGGTGGGAGCAGGGAAGCCTCTTATCAGCCAGCAGAAGACAGACGGGTGGCTAAGAAAGAAGGCTAAATCCAGAAAGAAAGATCTGTAGGAGTGTTGTTCTTGAAAGACAGAACATTTCTGTACATTGTAAAAACCTTTGGGTTAATGAATAAAAGTCTGCGTATGTAAACCGCCTTGAGTTGCAGTCATTAGAGAAATCTAGTGATCTTAAGAAGGGCGGTATATAAATACATGTATTAATAATAATAATTAGCCACCCGTCTAATTATTTAGCCACCCGTCTGTCTTCTGCTGGCTGATGCTCCCCTGCTCTCACCAGAGACGCAGCTGACTCTCAGCACACTCCTCCTCCCACGAGGCAGCTGGAGCTCAGCTTCTAATCAGCCGCAGTTGCAAGGTCTGCCGCTCACAGAGACTTCCGGCAGCCCCGAGCTCACGACCTTGAGATCTTCAGCTGTATCTTCGGGCAAACGGAGGCATTAACCCTCTCGGCTAAATCTTCTGCCGAAGATTTATTTATTTATTATTAATATTAATATAATTATAATTATAATTATAATTAAGCCCAGCCCCTGGAGATCTTGGATGAAGCTGTCTCCGGCCTCTTGCCACGTGGTCTGTGACCGTCTTAACCCTTCCGCCCTCTCCCCGCTCCAGATTGCGCAGCTGGTTCCCCGGTCCGTCAACAGCACCGTTGGGTCGGGTTTCCTCCAGTGGAAGACGGTGGCGTACAGCGCCTGGGACGCCAAGCGGGAGGACACCGTGCACTGCCATTACTACCCCCTGCAGACGGAGAACCGCACCCTCCCCGGAGCCAGCATCGCTCACGCCTACTTCGAGGCGGGGGCGCTCGAGCGCGGCCAGGGCGTGGCCGCCATCAACATCTCCTTCGGCGGCGACAACAGGGAGGCCTACGAGGAGAAGCACTACTTGAGCTGGTGAGGGGCCGGAATGGTAAAACGGGGAGCGAGAACAGGTGAAGAGGAAGTAATTTCTTTTGTCGGCGGGGGGTTGGTCTGTGCAACTCCTGGCCGCCACCTGGTGGTGATGTTTGGCCGCACATGGGGATCTGACACATTTATGGAGGAAAGGTCCATAGGATCTTCCTTCCTTCATGAGGACAGGCTTGTTGCTGTTCAGTTGCTAAGTCGTGTCTGACTCTCCGCGACCCCCTGGACCGCAGCACGCCAGGCCTCCCTGTCCTTCACTAGCTTCCGGAGTTCGCCCAATTCCATGTTCACTGCTTTGGTGACACTCTCTCACCATCTCATCTTCTGCCGCCCCCTTCTCCTTTTGCCTTCCATCTTTCCCAGCAGGAGGGTCTTTTCTAAAGAGTCCTCTCCTCTCAGGAGGTGGCCAAAGTATTGGAGCTTCAGCTTCAGGATTTGTCCTTCCAGGGAGCAATCAGGCTTGACTTCCTGGAGGATGGACCGATTGGATCTCCTTGCAGTCCAGGGGACTCTCAAGAGTCTTCTCCAGCACCAGAATTCGGAAGCATCTATTCTTCGGCGCTCCGCCTTTCTTATGGTCCAGCTCTCACAGCCATACATTGCTACTGGGAAAACCATCGCTTTGACTATGCGAACCTTTGTCGGCATGGTGACGTCTCGGCTTTTGATTAAGTTGCCTAGGTTTGCCATAGCTTTCCTCCCAAGAAGGAAACGTCTTTTAATTTCATGGCTGCAGTCACCATCTGCGGTGATCTTGGAGCCCAGGAAGATAAAGTCTGTCACTGCTTCCATTTCTTCCCCTTCTATTTGCCAGGAAGTGATGGAAGTGGTGGTCATGATCTTAGTTTTTTTTAATGTTGAGCTTCAAGCCAATTTTTGCACTTTCCTCTTTCACCCTCATCAGCAGGTTCTTTAGGTCTTCCTCACTTTCTGCCATTAGAGGACAGGCTACAGCAGTGTTATTCAAACTGTGGGCGGGGGCCCACCTGGTGGGTGGGGACCTGATATCAGGTGGGTCGCAGAAAGTGGGGGGCAGCCATCTTGGAAACTGACTCTTGCTATATTCCTTTTGTGAGTGTTAACAGCTTTCAAGAGATTGTTTTTTTTTTTTCCCTTCAATTGCTTTTACATTGTTTTGCCCTAATCTTGCTTTCCGTCACGGACGTTTCATGGTTGTACAATTGCTGCAGTCCAAGAATGCCAGTTTGCATTGCAGGAGTGTCGTTTTATGATGTCACCGTGACAGCACTTCCTGCTGGATGATGTCACTTCCTGCCACAGCATCACTTCCAGGTTAATGACATCATTTCCAGTGGGTCCCAACACGAGTGCTATTCTAAAAAGGGGGCCCCCCATGTTGAAAGTTTGAATACCACTGAGCTACACAATTTGGGCTCTTCAATCTAGAAAGAAGGCATCTGAGGAGGGACGTGATTGAGGCGTACAAAATTATGCAGGGGGTGGATTGAGGGATGTTCTTTTTCCCTCCTTCACAACACCAGAACGGGATGGACAACCTTTAAAGTTGAGTGTCAGAAAAGACAAAAGTAAATATCGATTAACCTGTGGAACTCCTTGCCACAGGATGCAGAGATGGCACTTGAAGGCCTGGACGCTTTGAAAAAGGATTGGACAGATTTACGGAGGGAAGTACATCACGGGTGACAAGCCACTATGGGCATGTGCAATCCTGGTTTTAGAAGCGCTCTCTCTCTCTCTCTCTCTCAGTACCAGATGCAAGGGAGTAGCAAGAGGATGCAGGGATCTTGTTGTCTTGTGTGCTCCTTGAGCCATCTGCTGGGCCCTTGTGAGATACAAGAAGCTGAACTAGAATGGGCTTTGGCCTGGTTCAGGAGGGCTCTTCTTGGGTTCTTACAGAAGGGGCAATCTTGAGCTTGGTTTCTTAGCAATGGCAAAAGGTCAAGCCCCTTGATCACTGCCTGCATGTGATAAAAATTGTAAATATGGGGAGTTTAAACACGCAGGGCTACAAAAGTGCGGGACTTAAATGTGGGGGATTCAGTCAGTCAGTCTTTATTACGGTCAAAGACCAGAGATATCAAAAATTTAAACAGAACCATACATAAATACAAATACATAACGAGAATCTAAGGAACACAAAGGCTCTGAGATGAATAAAAAGCATGCTAAATCACTTAAAGGTCAAAATCTTAAGCATTGCTAAAAAGCAGTCAAAAATAGACATTCTTAAAAGTTATTTATAAAAAAAAGATTTGATTTACACTATAAAACCACATCAAATAATAACATAGGCTCGTGGACTTAATACTCTCTTGAGCGACCAAAACTTTGCGAATCTTCCCTGCAGCCACTAAAAAACTGGCACATTGCTTTGTTACCTGGGCATTACACCCTAATAGTAACAATTTAGACAACTCCCCTTCCTCTGATCTTGGGAATTTTTTCACTAGAGGGGAGATGAATTTTTCACGAATTCCCTGATAGTATAAACATCGGAATAAAACATGTTCTATAAGTTCTACCTCCCCCATGCTGCAGGGACAAAGCCTTTCGGCTAGGGCAGTTCTTTTAAATTTGCCCTCCAAAACTGCTGATGGAAGAAGCCCCCATCTCGCAAGAAAGAAAGCCCTCCTATGTTGTGGAATTTCTAATAGAGTCAAGTAGGGTGCGGGTTTAGAATGTGGGGGATTGTGTAACCCAGAGGCTTATAGCAGGAACCCCTTACAACACCTTTGCTATACCTTTAGGGCAGAGTATCCCCCAGATTACAGGCCACGAACATCGGAAGAGCCCCACTGGATCAGGCCAAAGGCCCACCTAGTCCAGCTTCCTGCATCTCACAGTGGCTGCTTGCGAGGCACGCCTGGGTGGCAGAAACTGCGCACCACAAAGACCCCTGGAAGCTTTAGTCAGGGTCTTTGTGATCATCCCGGTTTTTCAAAGGTGCAGCGGTCTCCAGTGTGGAGATCAGCAGTTTTTTAACCAGTGCACTGCAGTACGTTGGTGTGCCGCAAAAGGTTTGCAGTTGAACCACGGGAGTTTGGAGCTCAGCAGTTGGAAACGGCTGGAACACTGAAATAAAGTGTCTCTATTCCTAGGGCAACCCTCTGTGGTCAGGAATTGTCCGCCTCTCAGCATCGGCGGGGGAAGAGCGACAAAATATCTGTGACTGCAGACAGTTGCCCTAGAAACAGACCTGCGGAGCCTGAAATGTCTCTTGGAGGTGATGTCACAAGAGGAGGAGACCCTAGAGGTCCGTGGTCCAGATTTGGAAGGCCAGGGAATCGGTATCAAAGTATTTATACAGAAGGTCTGGTTGAGAGGGTTAAAGCTGCAGTAATTGCCCGAAGATAAGATCCGAAGGTCGCTAGTTTGAAACCACCGGTGTGGCAGACTTCAAGAATGCGGCTGATAAGATCGGAGCTGTCTCGGCTGCCTGTGAGAGGGGGAGTTGTGCTGGGCAGCCAGCTGTTCTCTGGTGAGAGCAAAGAAGCAGATTATCAGCCAGTGGAAGGCAATCGTGCGGTGAGAAAGAAGGACTGGATGATGAAAGTGTCATCTGCATGTAGTTGTTCTTGAAAGATTAGAACTTTGTTTGTGATTTGTAAAAAACCCTTGCGGTTTAGAAAATGCCTGCCTATGTAAACCGCCTTGAATTAAAGTCAAAGGAGCAATCTGATGACCAAGAAAGGCGGTATATAAATACCAAATATTATTATATTATATTTATATACCGCTTTTCAACACAAAGTTCACAAAGCGGTTTTACAGGCTGATAATAATAATGAAGTTGAATGGCTCCCTGTCCCAATAATAATAATAATAATAATAATAATAATAATAATAATAATAATAA
>JAJKFI010032445.1:0-14116 GCA_029204185.1 Lerista edwardsae | reverse complement strand
AATAATAATAATAATAATAATAATAATAATAATAATAATAATAATAATGCTCGTATTTATATACCACCTTTCTTAAGATCACTAGATTACTCTAATGACTGTAACTCAAGGTGGTTTACATAGGCAGACTTTATTCACAAACCCGAAGGTTTTTACAATTATACAGAAACGTTCTATCTTTCAAGAACAACACTCATACAGATCTTTCTTTCTGGATTTAGCCTTCTTTCTTAGCCATCCGTCTGCCTTCTGCTGGCTGATAAGAGGTTTCCCTGCTCTCACCAGAGACGCAGCTGACCAGCACACTCCCCCTCTCACGAGGCAGCTGGAACTCAGCTTTTTAATCAGCCACAGTTTGCAAGGTCTGCCGCTCACAGAGACTTCCGGCAGTCCCGAGCTGGCGATCTTCAGCTCTTATCTTCAGGCAAACGGAGGCATTAACCCTCTCGACTAAATCTTCTGCCCAGACTAAATCTTCTGCCCTGCCAAAAGGGCTCACACTCTAATAAAAAAAAAAAAAAAAGGCAGAATAACCCCAGCAACAGCTGCTAGAGCAGATCCTGCGCATGGGGTGAAGAGGGACAGTTGCTCTCCCCCTTGCTGAATATAAGAGGAACACTTGAAAAAGGGCCCCTGGCCCAGTTAGGGGAAGAGGTAAGAGCTGCTGGGAGCCACCTGCTAACCCCGACTGACTTCTCTTCTCCTGCCCCGATGCTCTCTTGCAGGTCAGCTCTGATCGGCTTCGGCGAGCCCCCCACAGAAAGCTTCTCTCCCGCCGTGATTGCGATCGTGGCAGTGGCGCTGGGCACCCCGGTGGCGCTGCTGATCTGCGGGACGATCGCGGCTCTCGCCGTGCGGAGGAGGCAGCAGTCGGAGTACGAGCCGATCAACTGAGGCCGGCGCGACGGGTGCAAAGCAATCTCCCCCCCCCCTGCCCCGGACTGCAGGACTAAACAGGCTGTGGGCAGAGCCTGTGGCTTGCCCCCCCCAGGCCCCCGTTGCGGCCACCTCTGGGGCATGGTACTCAGTCTTGCAACAGGGTTGCGAGGGGGGGAATTGATTATCGGGGGGTGTTTTGGGACCCCAGGTCCTTAATCTGGTGGGGGGGGGGGGAGCTTCTGCATTGAGTGGCCAGTTTGAATCTCCTGCTGGGCAAGTCATACTTGAAACGGGCACCCACTGGCAGTGGTGTCCTGGGGGGGGGAATGCCCGGCAGGAGGGGTGCAAAATCACCTCCCTCCCGTTGCCGCTCTGCTGTCCACCCTCGTCCTCTGCGGGGTGGCTCTCACAGAGGGGGGGCAGCCGTGCGTGGCTTCTGCAGGCCCTCTGGCCACCTCCAGGGGGAGACAGTGTGGCACGTCCTTGGGGGTGCGCTACCCCAAGGAGTGCCACTGCTCAGTGCGGAATGCCACTGCTTCAGGACGCAGGGAGAACGATTCTTGGCTTCTGTGACCCTTGTGAACAGCCACTTGTGTGGCCCTTTTGTGCGTCTTTCTTAATCAGGAGAGTCGGACAGGTGCAATGATCGCTTCCTTCTGGCCCTCGGCAAAAATGGCCTCGAAGCTTCTTCCCTCCCCGATTTTTGCTTCCTGGCCACATGAGTTCAGTTTACAGTGGTGCATTTCGCATTGCCCTCGCTACGCATGATAGGCCGGTCAGCGTAAACCTTCCCTTCCGGGACTGGTTCTTCCTGTGTGCAGAAAAGCCCAGCTCTTAGGAATCCGTTTCTTCTCTCCCGTGGCCAAGATCCAGCATTTTAAGCCCAGACTCCTTCCTTCTTCACACAAAGCCAAACTTGCATTAGAAAAGTGGTTCTCAAACCTTTTAGCACCAGGACCCACTTCATGTTAGTGCCTGGCCCAACGAAGGATGTGATGTCACAGCCAGAAGTGACATCATCAAGCAGGAAGTGCCGTCGTCATGCTGTAATCCAGTGACACTGCTGCAATGCAAACAGGCGTTCTTGGAATGCAGCAGTTGTACAACCAAGAAACATCCCTGACAGAAAGCAGGATCAGGGCAAAATATGTAAAAAACAAAACAAAACCCTGCACTAAACACATTAAAAAACAACACCTCATTTGAAAATTCAAACTGTTAACATTCACAAAAGGACTACAGCAAGAAGAAGGTCTGCAGTTTCCAAGATGGCTACTCCCAGCTTTTCACGCCCCACCTGACAGCGGGTTGCGACCCACCAAGTGGGTCCCAGCCCAGTTTGAGACACACTGCACTAGAACGTTACGGGTTACACTGGAAGAAATTAGGAGTTGTTATAGTTGCCAAGTCCTTCTTTGACCACAGCTCCTGTGCTGTTAAGTGAAACGGTTTTCCTGACTTGGCACTTTGGGGTGAGTGGGGGCCGTATTGGTTCCTCTTGCCCTAAAAGAAAGTGGCATCTTCTCACTTTCTGTGCAGCTCTCGAAGGTATAGGAGCTGCTGATTGGGGAAGGAGTTGGCAGCAGTTTTTTGTTGTTCTTATCGACAGGGAAATAGTTAGTTGTGGTGTTACAGGCAGCTGCCCCCAAAGGGACAAAATTGCACTCTTTTTTTTTAGCGCTGTCTTCTCCAGTGGGTGCCCCTATGGGGCTGAATGAATTGGTTTTTGAGGCTTTCCCTGAGCCACAGGAACTGCTTGCCACTGGACTTGTCAGCAGTGAAGGAAGCATAATGCCAAGCCCAGGATTTGGCAACCTTCAAAGGTGTTGGCCCTCTTTTTTTCTGGCCCTTAAAGGGGCACCTCACACAGGGTTGGGTCTGGGGGCTCGGATGCCGCCCCCTTTGAAAAGGGCCTCAGGATAGTTCTTCTGGTCTTTCCAGGTTCAAGAAGACTCTACAACGGCCATCAATTTTGATGTTGCGCAGAGGAACCTTAAATTGAATGGTCCATGTGCCCAAGACAGTCCACCAAAAGCCCCAACTGCTGTTCAACTCCTCGCGCTGCATTTGCAAAGGAAGTGTTAGAGTAGAGCCGAGACACCCCTGCTCCCCTCCTACTTCCTCTTCCACACTCTCCCTTCTTCCTTTTGCTAGGGAACAGGAGAAAAGGGAATGTTGCAGCAGTAGGTGCTTCTGCCACCTGAGGCAACTGTCTGACCTGGTCTCGTGCTGGGGCCGGCTCTTGTTAATACCTGCCTTTGGGACACATCCACTTGTGCTCATTGCTTTGGGTCGTGCAATAACACCATTCAAGCGATGCTTTCTCACTTGCTGAGGAGTTCTGTAAGGGGGGGTAGGGGTATGTCTTCCCCCCACCCCTTTAAAAAAAAGAGAGAAATATTTGTTTCTGGACCAATTAAAGAACTTTATTTTTTGCAGGCGGTTTCAGCTGTTTGTCAGACGTCCATGTCTTGGTTCCAAAACTTTATCCGTGACCAGCTCTGGTGTGTTTGGGGCAGGGACCTACCTGAAAATTGAACTTAGGGGGGTGGAGACTCCTAACGTGATCAATCGTGTGGGTGATTTGATAGAAGGCGTCTCTCCTTAACACCTGACTCATTTCAAAGAATGAGAGTGTATGGAATAGGCTTATAAAATGGTGAATAGAGTGTGGGGGGGGGGGCGGGAGGAGCAAAACTAGGGGGTGGATTCTCTCCCACTGGAGACCTTCATGCAGAGGCTTGACAGGCACCTGCTGGAGATGCTGTGGGAGGATTTCCTGCTACATGCAGGGGGTTGGACTAGATGACCTTGTAGGTCCCTTCCAATTCTACAATTCTAACATCAGAAGAGCCCTGCTGGATCAGTCCAAGAGTCTCTCGCCCAGCTTCCTGTGTCTCATAGTTGCCCACCAGGTGCCTCGGGACAAGACAAGATGCCTGCACCCTGTTGCCAGTCCCTTGCATTCTTTTGTTGGCATTAAAAAGCAGGCTTCCTCTAGAACCAGGAGGTTTCAAGTGCCCTTCATGGCTTCTCACCTGGGATGGATTTTTCCTCGATCTATCAGTCCAATCCCCTCTTCGAGGCATCTAGGCCTTGGTAAGTCATCACCAAATCCTGTGGCAAGGAGTTCCACAGATTCTTCCTGCTTGAAGCCTCTTCCTGGTTGGACTGAAGCTTCCCCCTTTACCCCATGCTTCCCTAGAATGCATCGTGAGGTCAATTGGGTATAGCGGCGTTTGTGGTATCCATGCTGAGAGGTGGGTGAAGATATGCCTATATATCCCTATGCAGAGCTTGGTCCTGAAAAATTGGGTGGTAACTCCTAAGAACATAAGAAGAGCCCTGCTGGATCAGGCCAAAGGCCCATCTAGTCCAGCCTCCTGTATCTCACAGCGGCCCACCAGGTGCCCCAGGGAGGCACGAGACAACAAGATGCTTGCATCCTGTGGCCACTCCCTTGCACCTGGTACCAGTAGCCCACCACCTTTGTAAGGAGGTTGCACAATCCATCATTGCCTATAGCCCACGATGGACCTTTCCTCCAGAAATCCGTCCAATCCCCTCTTAAAGGCATCCAGACCAGATGCCATCACCACCTCCTGTGGCAGAGAGTTCCACAGATTAACTACCCAAACTGAGATGTATGGTGAACATTTTACTTGCCCTAAAAATCTGAAGTTGGAGAGCACAATCCTATACCTGTGTTATGCCAGAGTGGATTATGGGTAGTTAGAGCAAGTTGTCAGCCATATTGGAAGGCCAGGTGCCCAGGCCAAAGGGGGCTCATAATACTGGAGGATACTGCGCAGGGGCACAGCTGCCTCCTGGATCTGGGCCCTCTCCCGCAACAGCTTTTCCTCTCCCAAGTCCAGGTGCTGTGAAGCTGAGCCAAAAATCTGACCCCGCCCCTTGTAGATTTTTCCCACCATCACCACTTCGGATTCAGACCAAACCCAGCAAAGTTTTGCCGACACAAAGGGCCGCCGTAAAGTATGTTTGCACCACTCCTGGCGTCAGAGAGGCCAGCACACAGACGGGCGCCATCCTCCCTGACTCCAAGAGTGGTCCAAACGCACTTTATTTTGGCCCTGGTGCCAGCCAAACTTTGCTGGCCTAACTGTGGCAGCCTAACCAGAGGCGGATCTACAGGGAGGGCAAAGCTCTAAGTGTTGCAAGGAGCCTTACCCTGTCATGTAAATCCCTCCTCTCCCTTGCTGCTGTAGCCAATAAGCAACGCCAAGATGTTGCTGTTCCCTGCGAGGATTGGCTACAACGGTGCAGGAGAGGAATGATTTCCACTGCAAGGTACGGCTTCTTGCAAAACGTAGAGCTTTGCCCTCCCTTAGATCTGCTCTGAGCCTAACTCCAGTTTAGGATTGCACCCTAAAACACAGGTTACAGCAGTGCACAGGGGCCAGCATGGAGGTCGAGAGGGACTGGCTTCCACTTAGAGGTCTCGCCTGCTGCAGTGGAGCTGCCTGCGGTTCTATCGAGAGAGGCCTTTCTGCCCAAACTGCGGCTCTTGATGCCCAAATTGACAGTCCAGAGCAACACAGCAAAGAAATCATGTGTGAGCATTCTTAATGCACAGCCCCATCTAGTGGCACCATGTGGTATAGCCTCTTGCTCCCAGGCTACAGACTGTTTGTTTGGCATCCTTCCGTCTCGAAAGACTATGGCGATGTGCTCCGGACAGAGGTCCTGGAACAGTGTCTGGTATGGCTAAAGAGGTCGATGCGAGAGTGACAATCCCTTCCGCACTGATACAGTCTGCCCTAGTGCAGTGGGATTCACACATTTTAGAGTGGGCCCCGGCTTTTCGACTGGAGAGCGTCCACAGCTTAATGAACCGCTGGGCAAAAAAGTATTTCCTTTTTTCTGTCCTCACTCTCCCAACACTCAATTTTGTTGGCTATCCCCTGGTTCTGGTATTGTGGGAGAGGGAAAAGAAACTCCCTCTATCCAGTGGTGTCATTCAAATGATTTAGGAACAGGAACTCACTTTTGATTGGCACTTGTCGGGAACCGGAACCAGCCACGGAGCCCGTTAGGATCCGGAACGCCCGTTCTGGTCCGTTCCCCCTGAATGACATCACTGCCTTCGCCCCCCTAGGAATCCGGAGTCGCTCCCTTTAACCCTCTGAGTGCCGGCCAACCAAGAAGAAAAGCTCTTTGCAGAGGAATTGGGAGGGGGGAGGAGGGAGCGTGAATTGGGCGGAGTCAGCCCTAATTTTAACAAGTGGGACTGAGTTCCCCCGCGTTCCCCCTGCATGACATCACTGCCCACATCCAAGCCCGGCCAGTTCTCTGCCCGCCTGTCCCTTCCAGCCTGCTGGCTCTTCAGCCCCAGAACCGAGGCTTGTGGGTTGCCAACTCTTTCTCCTGGGGGGCTCCTCCGCTGCCGGCTGCCATGGCAAACATATTTTCCGGGTCCATGATGAACATGCTGTAGAGGTTGAAGAGCAGCATGACGACCAGAGGCAGGAACGTCAAGCCGAACCCGAATCCACGGAACGAGCGGCCCATGGCAAAGGCCAGCCAGTAGAGGAGCCTGGCAGAGAAACCAGAGCAAGAATTTATGTTTACATTTTTACATTTTTACACTGCCCTTCTTCAGGATCTTTCCTTTCTGGAACGGATATCCCGCAGAAAAGGAGGTCTCACCGTACTTCTCCCAGCTTTGAGTTCCTTTAATGCAGCCTGAAATCACATTGGCCTTCTTTGCCGCTGCATCACGGCTCAGGCTCAAATCTTGGAGCAACTTGCAATGCTAAGGTGCTCCTTGAATTCTCTGGTCAAGTCACAGGCCCCCTGTAATGGCACGCGGAAGATCCAATGAGGGGGTGCCTTGCAGTGTCCAGAGGCAGATCTAAGGGAGGGCAAAGATCAAAGTTTTGCAAGAAGCCTTACCTTGCAGTGGAAATCACTCCTCTCCTGCAGCGTTTTAGCCAATCCTCACAGGGAAAAGCAACATCCTGGCGTTGCTTACTGGCTACAGCAGCAAGGGAGAGGCGGGATTTACATGGCAGGGTAAGGCTCCTTGCAACACTTATATTAGAGCTTTGCCTCATCCTGTCACTGTGCATGTTGTTGTTGTTTTGCTGGAGGTCTTGATGCCTTTAAGAGGGGATTGGACGCATTTCTGGAGGAAAGGTCCATCGTGGGCAATAGGCAATGATGGATTGTGCAACCCCCTTCCATTAGTAGTAGGCCACTTCAGAGTACCGGGTGCAAGGGAGTGGCCACAGGATGCAAGCATCTTGTTGTCTCATGCCTCCCTGGGGCACCTGGTGGGCCTCTGTGAGATACAGGAAGCTGGACTAGGTGGGCCTTTGGCCTGATCCAGCAGGGCTCTTCTTATGTTCTTATGTTCTTATGGAGTTATTTTATTTATCAAGTTACCTTAATTGTTTTGCTCAAGTTCCTTCGCAGTTTTGTTTGTTTGCAGTTTTAGGCAGGGCTGCAAATGTATTCGATTTTGCTCGCGCCTAGAAAGTGAGGAGACCCCTCTAGGGCTGCAAACCTAAGCCCACTTTCCTGGGAGAAAACCCCACTGAACACAGTGGAACCTATTTCTGAGTAAATATGCACAGGAGTATCTCTTGTGATGAACGCTCCTCTTCCCCCCCCCCCCCATTATGTGCCTATTTCTTTCTGTAGCTTGGGACACTTTTAAGCCTCTTATCTGCACAGTTTTCAGCAGCCTAAAATGCTGGTGGAAAATTCTTCTGCAAGCAGCCTTTTGTCCTTTGCCTGAAACCAGCCATGTGTGTTTATGGATTTAGAGTCCTCCTGCCTCAGTGGATCCTCGCATCTCTTTGCCCTGCAGATGGTACTGTGAGATAAACACCAGAAGAGCTCTGCAGGATCAGGCCAAAAGCCCACTAATCCAGCTTGCTGCATCTCACAGTGGCCCACCAGGTGCCTCAGGGATTACATGAGACTACAAGATGCTTGCATCCTGTTGCCACTCCTTTGCACCTGGCATTCAGAGGTGGCTGACTTCTACAACCAGGAGGTTGCGTATACCCATCATGGCTTGTAGCCTGTGATGGACATTTCCTCCATCAGTCTCCTTTTCAAGACAGCTAGGCCTTCAGGTGCCAGCACCACATCCTGTGGCAAGGTGTTCCACATGTTAATTACACGCTGAGTGAAGAAATATTTCCTCTCGTTTGTTCTAACTCTCCGGACACACAATTTTAGTGGATGTTCCCTGGTTCTGGTGTTGTGTGGGCGGGGGGGGGGGGGGGCCGACCAGAGAACATCCCCCTGTCTACTCTCTCCATCCCCTGCATAATTTCATACGTCTCAGGGCGCAATCCTAACCAGCGAAGTTTGGCCAGCATAAGGGCTAATTTTAATTGTTGATAGGCTGGCTGGCTTTTTTTCACTCTCTTTGTATATTTTAGGATCCACGGGGCTTGTTTTAAATTTTTAATTATTTAAATATTGTTTTTAATCATTGTGTTTAGTTGTTAACGTTGTGATTTTAATGTATTTTTATTGTTGTAAGCCGCCTTGGGTGCCCATGGGGCAGAAAGGCAGGATATAAATTAAATTATTATTATTATTAAATGTTATTATTAATAATATTAATGATAGCAATAATATTAATAATAATATTATTTATTATTATTAAATGTTATTAAATATTATTATATATTAAATTATTATTATTATTATTAATAATAATAATAATAATAAATAAATAAATAAAGCATGTTTGGAGCACTCTTGGAGTCAGGGAGGATGTGCCCATCTGTGTGCAGGCCTCTCTGATTCTGAGAGTGGTCCAAACACAGTTTACAGTGTCCCTTGTGCTGGCCAAACTTTGCCGGCCTAACTCCAGATTAGAGGCTCAACAGGCACCTGCTGGAGATGCTCTGGGAGAATTTCCTGCTGCAGGCAGGGGGTTGGACTAGATGACCTTGTGGGTCCCTTCCAACTCTGTGATTCTAACTTCTTGCCGAACTGCTCTTGAGTCATGCCTGCCGATGGAATGCTTACTTTTTTGGAACAAGGCATGTCATCACTAACGCCCTCCGAAAATGTTTCCTTGCGAGGGTTTGAGGAACAACCCAGTAATCTAGGTAATCATACAATGGTGTGTTTTTGACGTGCGTAATTGCTTGTTTGTCATGACTTCTGGCTCCATGGACACACCTGCGGGACAGGTGTCCTCCTTCAGTCTCTCTGCAGAGATCTTTACAAAATCATGGGCAGGAAGTCAATCATTTCCGTCGGATCGTGTTTTTAGGCACTCATTGAATTTCATGGATTGTGAGCTGTAGCATGGAGGGAGGCTGGTTCCCAGTGTGAATGTCGGTCTTCACACAATCTAGGCAAGGATTTTCTGAGATCCCAGGAGATTTCTGGCTCCCCAGCTTTGGCTCCTGGGCCCTCTTTTTGAGCCTGAACCCAGGTACAATGTACCCGCCGCCCAGTGGCATCATTCAAATGATTTAGGAACAGGAACTCACTTTTGATTGGCACTTGTCGGGAACCCGGAACCAGCCACGGAGCCCGTTAGGATCCGGGACGCCCGTTCTGGTCTGTTCCCCCTGAATGACATCACTGCCTTCGCCCCCCTAGGAATCCGGAGTCGCTCCCTTTAACCCTCTGAGTGCCGGCCAACCAAGAAGAGAAGCTCTTTGCAGAGGAATTGGGAGGGGGGAGGGGGGAGAGTGAAGTGGGCGGAGTCGGCCCTAATTTTAACTAGTGGAACTGAGTTCCCCCGCGTTCCCCCTGCATGACATCACTGCCGCCGCCCCCCCTCTCACTGGCCCTGAGAAGAGCCCCTCTTACCGAGAGAGAGCGAAGAGCGCCGTCAGGAGAGGGACGAGCTTGAGCGCCTCTTGGGGCAGGTAGGTGGCGAGGACGGCCAGGTTGAAGAAGTAGAGGATGAAGAGGTGGACCGACTGGGTGACGTAGCGGCGGTGGATTTCCACCTCCCGGCGCAGCTCGCCGAAGGGCTGCAGGGAGGAGAAGCAGAGGCGGGAGACGCCGTAGACAACCATGCCTGGAGCCGAGGGTGGAGAGAGAAAGAGGGAGGCAACGGCGTGAGCGGACGGAGCCAGGAGGCCAGCTCAAGGGTTGCCCTGAACCAAAGAGAAGCCAAAATCTTCGGTGGTGCATCAAGGAAAGCCAAGTCTGGGTCTCCATTTTGCAAGCATGCACATCGCGTAGGGCGGAGGGGTGCGGCCAGTGGTGTCATCTAAATGATTTAAGAACAGGTACTCACTTTTGATTGGCACGTGTCGGGACCCGCCCACCGGAAGTGACGTCATAAGCCGGAAGTGAGGTCGTGGCAGGAAGGGACATGGAAAAAGCCCTTTTGGAGGCCTCAGACCATTTTAAACTGACCCAACAGTTGCAACAGTATTCCACAGCACCCCCAGAACATGTGAAGGAGGCCTGGCATCATGTTAAAACCCCAGAGCAACTCATTTTTCAGTGGCAAGGGAAGGCAAGGCAAGGCTCCGCTCGCTGCCTGCCTGGCTCTGAGAATGTGCAGGCAACTCAAACGTGCGGGAAATTCAAACGTTGCAGGGGGCGGAGTTGACGAGTGGGCGGGCGAATGGGAGGGGCCAGCCGTAATCCTAGAAACCGGTACTCGCATACCCCCACGTACCCCCTGCACGACATCACTGGGTGCGGCCAGTGATGTCATGCAGGGGGAACGTGGGGGGAACTCCAGGGGAGAGTGAAGTGGGCGGTGTCAGCCCTAATTTTAACTGGTGGAACTGAGTTCCCCCGCGTTCCCCCTGCGTGACGTCACTGGTTGGGGACCCACACTGAGTCGACTCTGCAAATTCCAACCCTGCAAATGACGACTGAACTGTATATGCGTGCGGCCTGGGATTTTCCCATCATGCCTTGCATCATGAGCATCCTTGCGACGGGCTGCACAGTGGGCTGAAGTCCGACAGACGGCCCAAGAAGCACGAACCCTGAAGACTGGTGGCAATGTTGGACCCACTATTGGGGGGGGCGCCACGGGAGGATGCTTCTCCCAGAGCCCCCAGCAGCCGTGTGTCCTTGCCTGGGCCCCAGATGAGGAGCAAGGCGGGGTTTGGGCTGGGAATGGCTCCTGTTTTCATTACCACCGTTTGTGTGTTTGCTCGCTCGCTCGAGAGCCCCCCTGCCCTGCTCACCTATAACGATCGGGAAAGTGGCGAAAACCCCACAGCGGAGGGTGTAGACCAGGCGGGAGCTCATGCTGGGCAGGAACGGCACGTCGAAGGGCAGGAACACGTACGCCCCGTACACCAGGCAGGGGAAGATGATGGTGGCGGCCATCATGGAGGCCACGGCCTTGAGGTTGGCGGAGCTGCAGCCGTCGCACCGGAAGCACCACAGCCTCTCCCGCAGCGTCCGGCCTCGCCGGCCGTCGTAGCTGGGCAAGTCGTCGAACTGGGCCGAGTATCCGCGGTTGACGAAGTTCTGCTTCTCTGGGTCGCCGTGCTCCTTCTCGCAGCGCACGATCTCCTCTTCGTGGCCCAGGGGTGGCGGCTTCGGGTCCTCGGCGCTGGGCGCCCGCGCGATGCAACGGGGGCTGATGGGGACAAAGACGTGAGCCGCCACCTCAGGCATCCGGTTGCCGTCCTCCTCCTTGTCCTCCTCCTCCTTGGTGGTGTCCGCAGGAAACTTGAAGGGCTGGTCGTCCGCGATGCCCCCCACGCTGGCATCCTCCCGGCTTCCTTCCGGACTGGGTCTCGCGTTCGAGTCTGGGGCCTCCAGCGTCGCAACCTCACAAGCCAAACTCTGGCAGCGTTGGCCCCACGGCAGGGTCGCCTCAGAGTCCTCGAAACCTGGCTCTTGGCTATAGCTTTGGGCCAACTCGTCCCCCAGTTGGTTGTTCCCCAAAACCACCAGGTTCAGCTCCTCGGAAACTGGCGGGACGGCTGCCATTGGGCCCCCCCAACCCTCTCGGGGACGTTCCCGCTTCTAGACGGCCCGGCTGGGTGCTCTGTCAAGTGGCGAATTTGCTAGGTCACAGTTTGGTTGTCTTCTCCGCGGTTGGCTTCCAGCCCCGCAAAACGGCTCTGGGCACGTCCGCAAACGGAGGTGATCGTCCATGAAACTTGTAGGTGCCGTTTCATCTCATTTCCCACTGCTGGAGTGTTGACACTAGAAAGGGGTGGGAACAGAAGGCTCAATAAATGGAGTTTGCAAGGACTGACTGTACCAGACGCTGCCAATGTTCTACAAACAAAGGTGGAACCATCTCATCACTGGAGACAGCCCAGGTAATTGTCACAGGTGGTAGTCTAGCGAGGGACACCTGCTTCTGCCCAGGGCCGTCTTTAGGCCAATTGGGTCCCATGCATAAGGGAACCCTGCCCTAGGGTAGCCTACTCTCGTCTTACCAATTACACAACAACACTTTGCAATGGACACCTAACACCACATTGCAGGGCTTATAAAGAACAGCCACGATTTCCATTTTCTTCTGGATTCTGAAAGTCAGTCGTGCTTGTTAGTCAGTCATGGCTTATAATTTTATTTTTTTTCTTTTACTGTACTTGAATGACAATATTTTTTTTACTAAATCATTTCACAGTCACTAAAGCAAGCGGTTTTGTAATGGTTTACTTTTCCAAGATCACTTTGTTTATTTGTTATGTAGGCTTACATGTCTGCCATTTTATTAAAATGTGCTTCATTTGGTCCTTGAACTTGCATGCACTTTTTCCATGCTTTCCATTCTGCCATAGAGATATAGCGTCGATAATAAAATGTTATTTATAGCTCTAAGAGTGCAATCCTAACCTGGAGTTTCCCCGGCACAGTTAGGCCAGCAAAGTTTGTCCAGTGCAAGGGCCACTGTAAAGTGCGTTTGGACCACTCTCGGAGTCAGAGAGACCAGCACACAGACGTGCACCATCCTCCCTGTCTCCGAGAGGGGTCCAATCGCACTTCATAGTGTTCTTTGTGCCGGCCAAACTGTGCTGGCCTAACCGTGCCGGCCTCACTCCAGGTTAGGATTGCGCTCTAAGATTCTGTAGGCCTTGGTGATGAACCAGGGGGGCCCTGCCAAAAAATGTTTCCAATTGGGCCGCCCCTGCTTTTGTCCAACCGTCTGCTCTCCTCCACCATTTCCGTGGGTTCAAAAAGGAAGTAGGGAACAGAGCAGTACAGGAAGTGTGGAGGGGAGGAGGAGAGTGGTAGGATAGACTGTCTCGGATGCTACTGCTTGTTCTCCTTCCTCTGTTGGAGACACTCGAGCCACATTCTCTACTCCTTTCTACTTCCTCTCCCTCTCTTCTTTTCCCCCGTCTTCCTTTTCAAAGCCAGGGAGTGGAAGAACAGAAGTGGGGCTGGCACACTGCTGGTGTGGGGCAGTGGTGGGATTCAAATAAATTAACAACCGGTTCTATGTCCTCCTTTCTTTGTACTGCTTCTTACTACAGCACTGCTTTTTGTATATCAATAAATTAGCAACCGGTTCTGCAGAACTGGTGAGAACTGGCTGAAGTATTCTTTTACACTGTTCCTTTCTTCAATCACTTCGCTCTTGTTATTATATCTTCAACCAATTTTCGTTGTCCCTTTTTTTCCCTCTGCTATTCCTTTTCCTTTTTTATTGAATGACCTTTGCTCTGTTGTGACCAAGGCAGTTGCCTCCTTTTGGATGGAGGTTCTTGGGATGGGGAGCTGATTTTCTGCTGTTGTCTATTGTGTTTGCTAGTTATTGTTGTTGTGCCTGTAAAGGTTTGAAATTGAAATTGGTAAATGGCATTTCTGTTAAAGAAGCACCTATGAATTACAACAGAAGTGGTTTTGAGGCCCAATAATTGTTGGACTGTGGAAGGTTACAGAATTTTCCCAAATGATTTTAAAAAGCTCATTTTTGTACATGTATCCAAGTCAGCTTACTCTCCTTACTATTTACTTTTACACTATTATTCAGAGACCCAGAGTCAATTCCGAAGCCCACGCTAGCTCACATTCAGGATCTCCCTGTAAGGCTAATTGTACAACATTTGTATGCCAAACCAACAAGACTTAGGGTCTATTTGAGAAGTTGTTTTTGTTTGTTTGTTTGTTTTTGAGGACTGAGGGTTTGAATACTGTACTATCACTGTATTAATGTTGTACCATGTTTGTTGTACTTTGCATCTTGTTTTATGCCTATTAAAGGTTCCTGAACTGAACTGAGAACTGGCTGAATTCCACCACTGGTGTGTGTGTGTGTGTGTGTGTGTGTGTGTGTGTGTGTGTGTGTGTG
>JAJKFI010032444.1:0-10331 GCA_029204185.1 Lerista edwardsae | reverse complement strand
GAACAGACTGCCACTGGAGGGAGGTGGTGGATTCTCCCTCACTGGAGGCCTTCCAGCAGGGGCTCTTACAGGCACCTGCTGGGGATGCTCTAGGGGGATTACCTGTGACAGGCAGGGGGTTGGACTAGATGACCTTGTGCGTTCCCTTCCAACTCAGGGATTCTATAAAAAGAGGATAATGGCTGCCGCACCGAGATGTTTTGGCAGCATTTTGCAAAAGCCTTTGGGGAAGGTCGGGGATTTTCAGCGCACTGTGTTTGAACATATTTCCTCCTAATGTTGCTTTCTGACGGCATCGTGCCCACCTCAAACTCTCGATCTACTGACGGCGAGCGCAGAGCATTGTGCATTTACGTGCGCTCACAGCTTTCCTCCTGTCGATGTTTTGTAGGTCTTTGAGTTTAACGGCACCAACACGTCGGATCTGGCCGAGATTCCAGCCAGCGCCTTCTATGCCACCTACGACTTGGCCAACTTCCGCTGGGATAGTCTGGAGGGCAACCTGAACAAGACCGCCCGGACGGCAACGTTTCGGGGTGTCAGCTTGGATGCAGCAGGGAGCTTCTCCAACGGCAGCATCTCTTTCCAGGTGCAAAAAGCGGGGACACAGACGGGCTTCTGTGCACTACAAGGGGCTAGTCCCTGCTGAGGCATTTGCCGCTGAGAACAAAAGAATCTGGGGACAGCCACTAAAACTGCGTGTCGGGAGAGTCAGAGAAGGAAATGCATCTTACCGTGCAATCCTAACCTGGAGTTTGGCCGGCACAATGAGGCCAGCAAAGTGTGGCCTGAACAGGGGGCACCATAAAGTACGTTTGGGCCACTCTCAGAGTCAGGGAGGCCAGCACACAGACGTGCGCCATCCTCCCTGCCTGCAAGAGTGGTCCAGACGCGCTCTATGGTGGCCCTTGTGTCAGCCAAACTTTGCTGGCCTAACTTCAGGTTAGGATTGCACCCTTACATTAACCTGTGGAACTCGGTGAGCCATGATTGGTATGTGCAGCCTCCTGTTTCTAGAAATAGGCTGTCTCTGAATGCCAAATGCAAGGGACACACACACACACACACACACACACACACACACACACACACACACACACACACACACACACACAGGTTTGGGAACCACTGCTGCAGATCATCAAAAATTGAGGGGTGTGCAAGCAATTCTTGATGACAGCAGCAGTGGTGGTGGTGGGGGAATCTGGTGATCAGGAGGTAGGGGCCTATAGCAGAGGAAAGGTCTGGCAATCTAAATTTGCATATTGATGCAAAGCACAGGGCCGAATGGGGCTCGTCTTGGCCACCAGTACAAAATTCTGGGCTGGCATGACCTACCTGAAGGACACAAACAACCTTGGCAAGATCTGTCGGTTGCTGCAGGCGGGTATGGTATTGGTGATGGTTGCTGCAGCAGCACGTTCTGGGCTTACATCACCCTTGCCAGCCACAGTGACCCCCCTGGAACGCCTCGTTGCTTTAGAGTTGCTTGCTGTAAGCAGTTCTTCTCTCTCCCCCCCCCCATATCAAACTACAGGTGACGGCTTTTGAAGACGGCAGCCGCGACAGCCCCCTCCCCCGCCTTCTGCACACCGCCAACAGCTCCAAGGTTGAGTTTGTCATTCGGGGCGTTGCTCCGCGGGGCAATCACTCCCGCTTCGTCCTGGAGATCTTCACGGTGGAAGAGGCCGGCCGGCAGCAGACGCTCGAGTCCCTCCGCTCCATCGATGACGAATACACACCGACAATCTTTGAGGTACGGCCAGGAGTTGTCGCCGGGGTTCCGTTCAGCCCCGGGGACGTGTACGGAGAAGGCTTGTCAATCACTGAGGGAACTCTGCACGTGTGTTAAGTCAGTGTTTCGCAAACTGTAGGTCAGTCGCTGATTCCCGGTGGGTCCACTGAACTGCCCATGAAAGCAAGGGTGGTGGGAAGATCAGATCGCTCATTGCCCCCAAGCCCTGAAGGCGGTTCAAAAATCAGATAGATGCTAACTGCCTTGCAAAGAGCTGAGCTCCTGCAGTTTTCAAGGCAGCGGCTAATTGCCCTGCAGACAGCTCAGCTCCTGCAGTTTGCAGACTTCTGTAAATAAATGTTTTGAGTGTATGTTTTTCTGGTGTGTTCCCCCCACCCCCAAGTCTGTTAATGCAGGTAGTGGGGGGGGGGGGCGGCGGCGGCGGCAGGTGAAGACTGGGTCACATGACTAAACCCCTCAAGCCTTGAGGCTAATTCATTAGGGTTGCCTCCCTCTGAGAAATGGATAGAGGTTGTTCTGCAAATAAGTATTTTATTTGCAAATAACCGTAAGTAGAAGTGTTTCTTTCCAGATCGCTTTTTTTTTTTTAAAGTGTCATAAAGCTAGGTGGGTCCCAATAAGAGTGCCATCTGAGCAGCTCAGACAGTGCCCGTAGGTGCAGGTGAAATGGGGCACTCTCTGCCTCTAAGGGGTTCCCACTGGGCTCCTTCCCCAGAGGCTCCTTTTCCCCTTTAAAATCAGAGTTGCTGTAAGAGCACGTTTGTGGCTCGTTTCACCATGTGCAGGTTGGCCCGCTTTATTCCGTGGGTTCAAGATCTGCTGCTTTGACCCAGCCCAGGTCAGGGGGCCCCTCTGCATACCTCCCGGAAGAGACTTCCAGGGGGAAGGTCTTCTGAGGCCTGGGAAGGCTGCCTGAGGCCTCAATTCAGTTCAAATATCTTTATTGGCATTGTTGTTGTTCAGTCGCTAAGTCGTGTCCGACTCTCCGCGACCCCATGGACCACAGCACGCCAGGCCTCCCTGTCCTCCACTAGCTTCCTGAGTTCACCCAATTTCATGTTCATCGCTTCGGTGACACTCTCTAACCATCTCATCCTCTGCCGCCCCCTCCTCCTTTTGCCTTCCATCTTTCCCAGCAGGAGGGTCTTTTCTACAGAGTCTTTTCTTCTCAGGAGGTGGCCAAAGTACTCGAGCTTCAGCTTCAGGATTTGTCCTTCCAGGGAGCAATCAGGCTTGACTTCCTGGAGGATTGCCCGATTGGATCTCCTTGCAGTCCAGGGGACTCTCAAGAGTCTTCTCCAGCACCATAATTCGAAAGCATCTATTCTTCGGCGCTCTGCCTTCCTTATGGTCCAGCTCTCACAGCCATACATTGCTACTGGGAAAACCATCGCTTTGACTAGGCAAACCTTTGTTGGCAGGGTGATGTCTCGGCTTTTGTTTATTGGCATAAACATAAATAAAACCAATACAGCAATAAAACAGAGATTAATTGAGAGAACCTTTCTCCAGGTTCTCTCTACCAACTTTAAACTTCTTGATGGCGCATAGATGGGCCGCTAATTGCTGTAGGAGAGAAGGGTCAGACCACGATAAACACAATGTTAAGCTATCCTCATCAGGCAGCTGGCAAAACGAAGATGGGACAGAAGCATAAAACCCATTGCACGATGCAACGTGCAGAGGACAATGAAAAAGCAAGTGTGGCAAGGATTCGACCATTCCCATGGGGCAAGGGCAAATTCTGTTCTCATAAGGAATCCTCCTATATCTACCCGTCAGAACTGCGGACGGGAAAGCATTACATCGAGCCCACGAAACTGCCCTCCTTTCTTTGTGGTTTGACAGCTGCTATAGGAAGATGCCAAAGCAATGGGGAACAGGACCTATTTGCGGCACTGAACAGTTCTTGAGCCTGAATATCAATTAGCCTTTGTTTAATAAGGCGGAAGGCTTCAGTCTGAGACTCTGCCCCCATCAAATCAGGGTCTAGTCCTATCTGCTTGATTTTGTTAATCCATGACCCAGCGCAGAAAAACGTGTCTTTCTTTAGCTGATGTAAGAGGCTATTATAGGTGGAATTAAAAAATACTGTCAGCCAATATTTAGAGGCTCAAAGCCAGGCTACTGTCTCTATCTTGAGTTGGCCAGATTCAAGACAGAGAACCGAATAAGGGACACTGATCTTAGAAGGCCTGCTTGAGGTCGTCTTCGAAAGACCCTTCCTGTTTTGCTGTAATATAAACCGTAATTGCCTATCTGAAGCACTGGTCCTGTCTCGTGCCACCTCCAGACAGTATCAGAAGATGTTTCTGTCAAGAACCGGAGGTCTTTTTGGGGGTCCCTACGTGGATTTCAGTATTCGTGTGGGTTTAGGAGCCCTGTGGCGACCGAGGTCAGACTGTACGCTCATCAGTTGACTCAGGCTTTTAGGGTCCATTTTTAGGCCTGAATTTCCCAGCTTGTACACGGGCCAACACGGTAGCTTCCACCACCAACCCCTCTTCCAGTCCAAGGCGCGAAAGGGGGAGCAATAAAGGTGGGAATAAATATTCCCGTCTGCTGTTCACTTTGGCAGGTTCCTCAATATTCCCCGCCATGATAGATTGTGCTACTTTTGTGCATCTGAGCCAGATACTTTAGATCATATTTTACTTCGTTGTCCTGCCCATACAAGTTTAAGAACCAAATTACTTGAACCCTTTCTCTCTTCCCTGTTTGCTTCCTTTACTGACCCTCTTGTTATACTTCTTAGTGATTATTCGACGGACATGACTTATTTGGTGGCGGAATTTTTATTAGCAGTATCCAAATCTAAACCCAAAGCTTAAACCATCTCACTTACCCCATAGCCGAAACTTTTTTTTTCCCACTTGTACTTATCTTTGTTTGTAAGTGTAATGCCAATAAAGGTTTCTAAAATCTAAAAATCTGAAGGTAGGTCCTCCCCACCCTTAGGCAGACACCTCAACAGGCCTCAGGAATGAGCAGACACTGACCAAGGCCTTCTGCTCCCCACAAGATGAACAGGAGTCGGCTGTGCAATGCAGCTGCAAAGAAGGCCGATGCCATTTTAGCCTGCACTGATACAAGTCACACGCAGTTGTGGTTCCGCTTGCTCCGTATTGGTGCGACCTCACTTAGAGTCCTGTGTTCAGCTCTGGGCACCTCAGTTCAAAAAGGAGGCAGCCAAACTGGGACAGGTTCGAGGAAGAGCAACGAAAATGATCAGGGGGCTGGAAAACAAGTCCTAGGAGGAAAGGTTGAGGGAACTGGGTATTTAGCCTGGAGAAGAGAAGGCTGAGAGGAGATCTGAGAGCACTCTTCAAATATCTGAAGGGCTGCCACAAGGAAGGAAGGAAGGAAGGGATAAATGTGTTCTCTCCTGCCTTCGACTGTAGAACTGGGTCCAACAGGGACAAACTGCAAGGGAGGAGATGCTGGCTGGACATCAGGAATAATTTATTGACGACAAGGGCGGTTCGACAGTGGAACAGATTGCCACTGGAGGGGGGGTGGGGGATTCTCCCTCACTGGAGACCTTCAAGCAGAGGCTGAACAGGCCTCTCCCTGCTGGAGATGCTCTGGGAGATGCTCCCTTCCAACTCTAGGATTCCGAGAGGGTTAACGCATCCGTTTGCCCGACTATAACAGCTGAAGATCTGAAGGTCGTGAGCTCGAGACTCCCGGAAGTCTCTGTGAGCGGCAGACCTTGCAAACTGTGCCTGATTAAAAGCTGAGTTCCAGCTGCCTCGTGGGAGGAGGAGTGTGCCTAAGTCAGCTGCGTCTCTGGTGGGAGCAGGGAAGCCTCTTATCAGCCAGCAGAAGACAGACGGGTGGCTAAGAAAGAAGGCTAAATCCAGAAAGAAAGATCTGTAGGAGTGTTGTTCTTGAAAGACAGAACATTTCTGTACATTGTAAAAACCTTTGGGTTAATGAATAAAAGTCTGCGTATGTAAACCGCCTTGAGTTGCAGTCATTAGAGAAATCTAGTGATCTTAAGAAGGGCGGTATATAAATACATGTATTAATAATAATAATTAGCCACCCGTCTAATTATTTAGCCACCCGTCTGTCTTCTGCTGGCTGATGCTCCCCTGCTCTCACCAGAGACGCAGCTGACTCTCAGCACACTCCTCCTCCCACGAGGCAGCTGGAGCTCAGCTTCTAATCAGCCGCAGTTGCAAGGTCTGCCGCTCACAGAGACTTCCGGCAGCCCCGAGCTCACGACCTTGAGATCTTCAGCTGTATCTTCGGGCAAACGGAGGCATTAACCCTCTCGGCTAAATCTTCTGCCGAAGATTTATTTATTTATTATTAATATTAATATAATTATAATTATAATTATAATTAAGCCCAGCCCCTGGAGATCTTGGATGAAGCTGTCTCCGGCCTCTTGCCACGTGGTCTGTGACCGTCTTAACCCTTCCGCCCTCTCCCCGCTCCAGATTGCGCAGCTGGTTCCCCGGTCCGTCAACAGCACCGTTGGGTCGGGTTTCCTCCAGTGGAAGACGGTGGCGTACAGCGCCTGGGACGCCAAGCGGGAGGACACCGTGCACTGCCATTACTACCCCCTGCAGACGGAGAACCGCACCCTCCCCGGAGCCAGCATCGCTCACGCCTACTTCGAGGCGGGGGCGCTCGAGCGCGGCCAGGGCGTGGCCGCCATCAACATCTCCTTCGGCGGCGACAACAGGGAGGCCTACGAGGAGAAGCACTACTTGAGCTGGTGAGGGGCCGGAATGGTAAAACGGGGAGCGAGAACAGGTGAAGAGGAAGTAATTTCTTTTGTCGGCGGGGGGTTGGTCTGTGCAACTCCTGGCCGCCACCTGGTGGTGATGTTTGGCCGCACATGGGGATCTGACACATTTATGGAGGAAAGGTCCATAGGATCTTCCTTCCTTCATGAGGACAGGCTTGTTGCTGTTCAGTTGCTAAGTCGTGTCTGACTCTCCGCGACCCCCTGGACCGCAGCACGCCAGGCCTCCCTGTCCTTCACTAGCTTCCGGAGTTCGCCCAATTCCATGTTCACTGCTTTGGTGACACTCTCTCACCATCTCATCTTCTGCCGCCCCCTTCTCCTTTTGCCTTCCATCTTTCCCAGCAGGAGGGTCTTTTCTAAAGAGTCCTCTCCTCTCAGGAGGTGGCCAAAGTATTGGAGCTTCAGCTTCAGGATTTGTCCTTCCAGGGAGCAATCAGGCTTGACTTCCTGGAGGATGGACCGATTGGATCTCCTTGCAGTCCAGGGGACTCTCAAGAGTCTTCTCCAGCACCAGAATTCGGAAGCATCTATTCTTCGGCGCTCCGCCTTTCTTATGGTCCAGCTCTCACAGCCATACATTGCTACTGGGAAAACCATCGCTTTGACTATGCGAACCTTTGTCGGCATGGTGACGTCTCGGCTTTTGATTAAGTTGCCTAGGTTTGCCATAGCTTTCCTCCCAAGAAGGAAACGTCTTTTAATTTCATGGCTGCAGTCACCATCTGCGGTGATCTTGGAGCCCAGGAAGATAAAGTCTGTCACTGCTTCCATTTCTTCCCCTTCTATTTGCCAGGAAGTGATGGAAGTGGTGGTCATGATCTTAGTTTTTTTTAATGTTGAGCTTCAAGCCAATTTTTGCACTTTCCTCTTTCACCCTCATCAGCAGGTTCTTTAGGTCTTCCTCACTTTCTGCCATTAGAGGACAGGCTACAGCAGTGTTATTCAAACTGTGGGCGGGGGCCCACCTGGTGGGTGGGGACCTGATATCAGGTGGGTCGCAGAAAGTGGGGGGCAGCCATCTTGGAAACTGACTCTTGCTATATTCCTTTTGTGAGTGTTAACAGCTTTCAAGAGATTGTTTTTTTTTTTTCCCTTCAATTGCTTTTACATTGTTTTGCCCTAATCTTGCTTTCCGTCACGGACGTTTCATGGTTGTACAATTGCTGCAGTCCAAGAATGCCAATTTGCATTGCAGGAGTGTCGTTTTATGATGTCACCGTGACAGCACTTCCTGCTGGATGATGTCACTTCCTGCCACAGCATCACTTCCAGGTTAATGACATCATTTCCAGTGGGTCCCAACACGAGTGCTATTCTAAAAAGGGGGCCCCCCATGTTGAAAGTTTGAATACCACTGAGCTACACAATTTGGGCTCTTCAATCTAGAAAGAAGGCATCTGAGGAGGGACGTGATTGAGGCGTACAAAATTATGCAGGGGGTGGATTGAGGGATGTTCTTTTTCCCTCCTTCACAACACCAGAACGGGATGGACAACCTTTAAAGTTGAGTGTCAGAAAAGACAAAAGTAAATATCGATTAACCTGTGGAACTCCTTGCCACAGGATGCAGAGATGGCACTTGAAGGCCTGGACGCTTTGAAAAAGGATTGGACAGATTTACGGAGGGAAGTACATCACGGGTGACAAGCCACTATGGGCATGTGCAATCCTGGTTTTAGAAGCGCTCTCTCTCTCTCTCTCAGTACCAGATGCAAGGGAGTAGCAAGAGGATGCAGGGATCTTGTTGTCTTGTGTGCTCCTTGAGCCATCTGCTGGGCCCTTGTGAGATACAAGAAGCTGAACTAGAATGGGCTTTGGCCTGGTTCAGGAGGGCTCTTCTTGGGTTCTTACAGAAGGGGCAATCTTGAGCTTGGTTTCTTAGCAATGGCAAAAGGTCAAGCCCCTTGATCACTGCCTGCATGTGATAAAAATTGTAAATATGGGGAGTTTAAACACGCAGGGCTACAAAAGTGCGGGACTTAAATGTGGGGGATTCAGTCAGTCAGTCTTTATTACGGTCAAAGACCAGAGATATCAAAAATTTAAACAGAACCATACATAAATACAAATACATAACGAGAATCTAAGGAACACAAAGGCTCTGAGATGAATAAAAAGCATGCTAAATCACTTAAAGGTCAAAATCTTAAGCATTGCTAAAAAGCAGTCAAAAATAGACATTCTTAAAAGTTATTTATAAAAAAAAGATTTGATTTACACTATAAAACCACATCAAATAATAACATAGGCTCGTGGACTTAATACTCTCTTGAGCGACCAAAACTTTGCGAATCTTCCCTGCAGCCACTAAAAAACTGGCACATTGCTTTGTTACCTGGGCATTACACCCTAATAGTAACAATTTAGACAACTCCCCTTCCTCTGATCTTGGGAATTTTTTCACTAGAGGGGAGATGAATTTTTCACGAATTCCCTGATAGTATAAACATCGGAATAAAACATGTTCTATAAGTTCTACCTCCCCCATGCTGCAGGGACAAAGCCTTTCGGCTAGGGCAGTTCTTTTAAATTTGCCCTCCAAAACTGCTGATGGAAGAAGCCCCCATCTCGCAAGAAAGAAAGCCCTCCTATGTTGTGGAATTTCTAATAGAGTCAAGTAGGGTGCGGGTTTAGAATGTGGGGGATTGTGTAACCCAGAGGCTTATAGCAGGAACCCCTTACAACACCTTTGCTATACCTTTAGGGCAGAGTATCCCCCAGATTACAGGCCACGAACATCGGAAGAGCCCCACTGGATCAGGCCAAAGGCCCACCTAGTCCAGCTTCCTGCATCTCACAGTGGCTGCTTGCGAGGCACGCCTGGGTGGCAGAAACTGCGCACCACAAAGACCCCTGGAAGCTTTAGTCAGGGTCTTTGTGATCATCCCGGTTTTTCAAAGGTGCAGCGGTCTCCAGTGTGGAGATCAGCAGTTTTTTAACCAGTGCACTGCAGTACGTTGGTGTGCCGCAAAAGGTTTGCAGTTGAACCACGGGAGTTTGGAGCTCAGCAGTTGGAAACGGCTGGAACACTGAAATAAAGTGTCTCTATTCCTAGGGCAACCCTCTGTGGTCAGGAATTGTCCGCCTCTCAGCATCGGCGGGGGAAGAGCGACAAAATATCTGTGACTGCAGACAGTTGCCCTAGAAACAGACCTGCGGAGCCTGAAATGTCTCTTGGAGGTGATGTCACAAGAGGAGGAGACCCTAGAGGTCCGTGGTCCAGATTTGGAAGGCCAGGGAATCGGTATCAAAGTATTTATACAGAAGGTCTGGTTGAGAGGGTTAAAGCTGCAGTAATTGCCCGAAGATAAGATCCGAAGGTCGCTAGTTTGAAACCACCGGTGTGGCAGACTTCAAGAATGCGGCTGATAAGATCGGAGCTGTCTCGGCTGCCTGTGAGAGGGGGAGTTGTGCTGGGCAGCCAGCTGTTCTCTGGTGAGAGCAAAGAAGCAGATTATCAGCCAGTGGAAGGCAATCGTGCGGTGAGAAAGAAGGACTGGATGATGAAAGTGTCATCTGCATGTAGTTGTTCTTGAAAGATTAGAACTTTGTTTGTGATTTGTAAAAAACCCTTGCGGTTTAGAAAATGCCTGCCTATGTAAACCGCCTTGAATTAAAGTCAAAGGAGCAATCTGATGACCAAGAAAGGCGGTATATAAATACCAAATATTATTATATTATATTTATATACCGCTTTTCAACACAAAGTTCACAAAGCGGTTTTACAGGCTGATAATAATAATGAAGTTGAATGGCTCCCTGTCCCAATAATAATAATAATAATAATAATAATAATAATAATAATAATAATAA
>JAJKFI010032442.1:0-14118 GCA_029204185.1 Lerista edwardsae | reverse complement strand
AATAATAATAATAATAATAATAATAATAATAATAATAATAATAATAATGCTCGTATTTATATACCACCTTTCTTAAGATCACTAGATTACTCTAATGACTGTAACTCAAGGTGGTTTACATAGGCAGACTTTATTCACAAACCCGAAGGTTTTTACAATTATACAGAAACGTTCTATCTTTCAAGAACAACACTCATACAGATCTTTCTTTCTGGATTTAGCCTTCTTTCTTAGCCATCCGTCTGCCTTCTGCTGGCTGATAAGAGGTTTCCCTGCTCTCACCAGAGACGCAGCTGACCAGCACACTCCCCCTCTCACGAGGCAGCTGGAACTCAGCTTTTTAATCAGCCACAGTTTGCAAGGTCTGCCGCTCACAGAGACTTCCGGCAGTCCCGAGCTGGCGATCTTCAGCTCTTATCTTCAGGCAAACGGAGGCATTAACCCTCTCGACTAAATCTTCTGCCCAGACTAAATCTTCTGCCCTGCCAAAAGGGCTCACACTCTAATAAAAAAAAAAAAAAAAGGCAGAATAACCCCAGCAACAGCTGCTAGAGCAGATCCTGCGCATGGGGTGAAGAGGGACAGTTGCTCTCCCCCTTGCTGAATATAAGAGGAACACTTGAAAAAGGGCCCCTGGCCCAGTTAGGGGAAGAGGTAAGAGCTGCTGGGAGCCACCTGCTAACCCCGACTGACTTCTCTTCTCCTGCCCCGATGCTCTCTTGCAGGTCAGCTCTGATCGGCTTCGGCGAGCCCCCCACAGAAAGCTTCTCTCCCGCCGTGATTGCGATCGTGGCAGTGGCGCTGGGCACCCCGGTGGCGCTGCTGATCTGCGGGACGATCGCGGCTCTCGCCGTGCGGAGGAGGCAGCAGTCGGAGTACGAGCCGATCAACTGAGGCCGGCGCGACGGGTGCAAAGCAATCTCCCCCCCCCCTGCCCCGGACTGCAGGACTAAACAGGCTGTGGGCAGAGCCTGTGGCTTGCCCCCCCCCAGGCCCCCGTTGCGGCCACCTCTGGGGCATGGTACTCAGTCTTGCAACAGGGTTGCGAGGGGGGGAATTGATTATCGGGGGGTGTTTTGGGACCCCAGGTCCTTAATCTGGTGGGGGGGGGGGGAGCTTCTGCATTGAGTGGCCAGTTTGAATCTCCTGCTGGGCAAGTCATACTTGAAACGGGCACCCACTGGCAGTGGTGTCCTGGGGGGGGGGAATGCCCGGCAGGAGGGGTGCAAAATCACCTCCCTCCCGTTGCCGCTCTGCTGTCCACCCTCGTCCTCTGCGGGGTGGCTCTCACAGAGGGGGGGCAGCCGTGCGTGGCTTCTGCAGGCCCTCTGGCCACCTCCAGGGGGAGACAGTGTGGCACGTCCTTGGGGGTGCGCTACCCCAAGGAGTGCCACTGCTCAGTGCGGAATGCCACTGCTTCAGGACGCAGGGAGAACGATTCTTGGCTTCTGTGACCCTTGTGAACAGCCACTTGTGTGGCCCTTTTGTGCGTCTTTCTTAATCAGGAGAGTCGGACAGGTGCAATGATCGCTTCCTTCTGGCCCTCGGCAAAAATGGCCTCGAAGCTTCTTCCCTCCCCGATTTTTGCTTCCTGGCCACATGAGTTCAGTTTACAGTGGTGCATTTCGCATTGCCCTCGCTACGCATGATAGGCCGGTCAGCGTAAACCTTCCCTTCCGGGACTGGTTCTTCCTGTGTGCAGAAAAGCCCAGCTCTTAGGAATCCGTTTCTTCTCTCCCGTGGCCAAGATCCAGCATTTTAAGCCCAGACTCCTTCCTTCTTCACACAAAGCCAAACTTGCATTAGAAAAGTGGTTCTCAAACCTTTTAGCACCAGGACCCACTTCATGTTAGTGCCTGGCCCAACGAAGGATGTGATGTCACAGCCAGAAGTGACATCATCAAGCAGGAAGTGCCGTCGTCATGCTGTAATCCAGTGACACTGCTGCAATGCAAACAGGCGTTCTTGGAATGCAGCAGTTGTACAACCAAGAAACATCCCTGACAGAAAGCAGGATCAGGGCAAAATATGTAAAAAACAAAACAAAACCCTGCACTAAACACATTAAAAAACAACACCTCATTTGAAAATTCAAACTGTTAACATTCACAAAAGGACTACAGCAAGAAGAAGGTCTGCAGTTTCCAAGATGGCTACTCCCAGCTTTTCACGCCCCACCTGACAGCGGGTTGCGACCCACCAAGTGGGTCCCAGCCCAGTTTGAGACACACTGCACTAGAACGTTACGGGTTACACTGGAAGAAATTAGGAGTTGTTATAGTTGCCAAGTCCTTCTTTGACCACAGCTCCTGTGCTGTTAAGTGAAACGGTTTTCCTGACTTGGCACTTTGGGGTGAGTGGGGGCCGTATTGGTTCCTCTTGCCCTAAAAGAAAGTGGCATCTTCTCACTTTCTGTGCAGCTCTCGAAGGTATAGGAGCTGCTGATTGGGGAAGGAGTTGGCAGCAGTTTTTTGTTGTTCTTATCGACAGGGAAATAGTTAGTTGTGGTGTTACAGGCAGCTGCCCCCAAAGGGACAAAATTGCACTCTTTTTTTTTAGCGCTGTCTTCTCCAGTGGGTGCCCCTATGGGGCTGAATGAATTGGTTTTTGAGGCTTTCCCTGAGCCACAGGAACTGCTTGCCACTGGACTTGTCAGCAGTGAAGGAAGCATAATGCCAAGCCCAGGATTTGGCAACCTTCAAAGGTGTTGGCCCTCTTTTTTTCTGGCCCTTAAAGGGGCACCTCACACAGGGTTGGGTCTGGGGGCTCGGATGCCGCCCCCTTTGAAAAGGGCCTCAGGATAGTTCTTCTGGTCTTTCCAGGTTCAAGAAGACTCTACAACGGCCATCAATTTTGATGTTGCGCAGAGGAACCTTAAATTGAATGGTCCATGTGCCCAAGACAGTCCACCAAAAGCCCCAACTGCTGTTCAACTCCTCGCGCTGCATTTGCAAAGGAAGTGTTAGAGTAGAGCCGAGACACCCCTGCTCCCCTCCTACTTCCTCTTCCACACTCTCCCTTCTTCCTTTTGCTAGGGAACAGGAGAAAAGGGAATGTTGCAGCAGTAGGTGCTTCTGCCACCTGAGGCAACTGTCTGACCTGGTCTCGTGCTGGGGCCGGCTCTTGTTAATACCTGCCTTTGGGACACATCCACTTGTGCTCATTGCTTTGGGTCGTGCAATAACACCATTCAAGCGATGCTTTCTCACTTGCTGAGGAGTTCTGTAAGGGGGGGTAGGGGTATGTCTTCCCCCCACCCCTTTAAAAAAAAGAGAGAAATATTTGTTTCTGGACCAATTAAAGAACTTTATTTTTTGCAGGCGGTTTCAGCTGTTTGTCAGACGTCCATGTCTTGGTTCCAAAACTTTATCCGTGACCAGCTCTGGTGTGTTTGGGGCAGGGACCTACCTGAAAATTGAACTTAGGGGGGTGGAGACTCCTAACGTGATCAATCGTGTGGGTGATTTGATAGAAGGCGTCTCTCCTTAACACCTGACTCATTTCAAAGAATGAGAGTGTATGGAATAGGCTTATAAAATGGTGAATAGAGTGTGGGGGGGGGGGCTGGAGGAGCAAAACTAGGGGGTGGATTCTCTCCCACTGGAGACCTTCATGCAGAGGCTTGACAGGCACCTGCTGGAGATGCTGTGGGAGGATTTCCTGCTACATGCAGGGGGTTGGACTAGATGACCTTGTAGGTCCCTTCCAATTCTACAATTCTAACATCAGAAGAGCCCTGCTGGATCAGTCCAAGAGTCTCTCGCCCAGCTTCCTGTGTCTCATAGTTGCCCACCAGGTGCCTCGGGACAAGACAAGATGCCTGCACCCTGTTGCCAGTCCCTTGCATTCTTTTGTTGGCATTAAAAAGCAGGCTTCCTCTAGAACCAGGAGGTTTCAAGTGCCCTTCATGGCTTCTCACCTGGGATGGATTTTTCCTCGATCTATCAGTCCAATCCCCTCTTCGAGGCATCTAGGCCTTGGTAAGTCATCACCAAATCCTGTGGCAAGGAGTTCCACAGATTCTTCCTGCTTGAAGCCTCTTCCTGGTTGGACTGAAGCTTCCCCCTTTACCCCATGCTTCCCTAGAATGCATCGTGAGGTCAATTGGGTATAGCGGCGTTTGTGGTATCCATGCTGAGAGGTGGGTGAAGATATGCCTATATATCCCTATGCAGAGCTTGGTCCTGAAAAATTGGGTGGTAACTCCTAAGAACATAAGAAGAGCCCTGCTGGATCAGGCCAAAGGCCCATCTAGTCCAGCCTCCTGTATCTCACAGCGGCCCACCAGGTGCCCCAGGGAGGCACGAGACAACAAGATGCTTGCATCCTGTGGCCACTCCCTTGCACCTGGTACCAGTAGCCCACCACCTTTGTAAGGAGGTTGCACAATCCATCATTGCCTATAGCCCACGATGGACCTTTCCTCCAGAAATCCGTCCAATCCCCTCTTAAAGGCATCCAGACCAGATGCCATCACCACCTCCTGTGGCAGAGAGTTCCACAGATTAACTACCCAAACTGAGATGTATGGTGAACATTTTACTTGCCCTAAAAATCTGAAGTTGGAGAGCACAATCCTATACCTGTGTTATGCCAGAGTGGATTATGGGTAGTTAGAGCAAGTTGTCAGCCATATTGGAAGGCCAGGTGCCCAGGCCAAAGGGGGCTCATAATACTGGAGGATACTGCGCAGGGGCACAGCTGCCTCCTGGATCTGGGCCCTCTCCCGCAACAGCTTTTCCTCTCCCAAGTCCAGGTGCTGTGAAGCTGAGCCAAAAATCTGACCCCGCCCCTTGTAGATTTTTCCCACCATCACCACTTCGGATTCAGACCAAACCCAGCAAAGTTTTGCCGACACAAAGGGCCGCCGTAAAGTATGTTTGCACCACTCCTGGCGTCAGAGAGGCCAGCACACAGACGGGCGCCATCCTCCCTGACTCCAAGAGTGGTCCAAACGCACTTTATTTTGGCCCTGGTGCCAGCCAAACTTTGCTGGCCTAACTGTGGCAGCCTAACCAGAGGCGGATCTACAGGGAGGGCAAAGCTCTAAGTGTTGCAAGGAGCCTTACCCTGTCATGTAAATCCCTCCTCTCCCTTGCTGCTGTAGCCAATAAGCAACGCCAAGATGTTGCTGTTCCCTGCGAGGATTGGCTACAACGGTGCAGGAGAGGAATGATTTCCACTGCAAGGTACGGCTTCTTGCAAAACGTAGAGCTTTGCCCTCCCTTAGATCTGCTCTGAGCCTAACTCCAGTTTAGGATTGCACCCTAAAACACAGGTTACAGCAGTGCACAGGGGCCAGCATGGAGGTCGAGAGGGACTGGCTTCCACTTAGAGGTCTCGCCTGCTGCAGTGGAGCTGCCTGCGGTTCTATCGAGAGAGGCCTTTCTGCCCAAACTGCGGCTCTTGATGCCCAAATTGACAGTCCAGAGCAACACAGCAAAGAAATCATGTGTGAGCATTCTTAATGCACAGCCCCATCTAGTGGCACCATGTGGTATAGCCTCTTGCTCCCAGGCTACAGACTGTTTGTTTGGCATCCTTCCGTCTCGAAAGACTATGGCGATGTGCTCCGGACAGAGGTCCTGGAACAGTGTCTGGTATGGCTAAAGAGGTCGATGCGAGAGTGACAATCCCTTCCGCACTGATACAGTCTGCCCTAGTGCAGTGGGATTCACACATTTTAGAGTGGGCCCCGGCTTTTCGACTGGAGAGCGTCCACAGCTTAATGAACCGCTGGGCAAAAAAGTATTTCCTTTTTTCTGTCCTCACTCTCCCAACACTCAATTTTGTTGGCTATCCCCTGGTTCTGGTATTGTGGGAGAGGGAAAAGAAACTCCCTCTATCCAGTGGTGTCATTCAAATGATTTAGGAACAGGAACTCACTTTTGATTGGCACTTGTCGGGAACCGGAACCAGCCACGGAGCCCGTTAGGATCCGGAACGCCCGTTCTGGTCCGTTCCCCCTGAATGACATCACTGCCTTCGCCCCCCTAGGAATCCGGAGTCGCTCCCTTTAACCCTCTGAGTGCCGGCCAACCAAGAAGAAAAGCTCTTTGCAGAGGAATTGGGAGGGGGGAGGAGGGAGCGTGAATTGGGCGGAGTCAGCCCTAATTTTAACAAGTGGGACTGAGTTCCCCCGCGTTCCCCCTGCATGACATCACTGCCCACATCCAAGCCCGGCCAGTTCTCTGCCCGCCTGTCCCTTCCAGCCTGCTGGCTCTTCAGCCCCAGAACCGAGGCTTGTGGGTTGCCAACTCTTTCTCCTGGGGGGCTCCTCCGCTGCCGGCTGCCATGGCAAACATATTTTCCGGGTCCATGATGAACATGCTGTAGAGGTTGAAGAGCAGCATGACGACCAGAGGCAGGAACGTCAAGCCGAACCCGAATCCACGGAACGAGCGGCCCATGGCAAAGGCCAGCCAGTAGAGGAGCCTGGCAGAGAAACCAGAGCAAGAATTTATGTTTACATTTTTACATTTTTACACTGCCCTTCTTCAGGATCTTTCCTTTCTGGAACGGATATCCCGCAGAAAAGGAGGTCTCACCGTACTTCTCCCAGCTTTGAGTTCCTTTAATGCAGCCTGAAATCACATTGGCCTTCTTTGCCGCTGCATCACGGCTCAGGCTCAAATCTTGGAGCAACTTGCAATGCTAAGGTGCTCCTTGAATTCTCTGGTCAAGTCACAGGCCCCCTGTAATGGCACGCGGAAGATCCAATGAGGGGGTGCCTTGCAGTGTCCAGAGGCAGATCTAAGGGAGGGCAAAGATCAAAGTTTTGCAAGAAGCCTTACCTTGCAGTGGAAATCACTCCTCTCCTGCAGCGTTTTAGCCAATCCTCACAGGGAAAAGCAACATCCTGGCGTTGCTTACTGGCTACAGCAGCAAGGGAGAGGCGGGATTTACATGGCAGGGTAAGGCTCCTTGCAACACTTATATTAGAGCTTTGCCTCATCCTGTCACTGTGCATGTTGTTGTTGTTTTGCTGGAGGTCTTGATGCCTTTAAGAGGGGATTGGACGCATTTCTGGAGGAAAGGTCCATCGTGGGCAATAGGCAATGATGGATTGTGCAACCCCCTTCCATTAGTAGTAGGCCACTTCAGAGTACCGGGTGCAAGGGAGTGGCCACAGGATGCAAGCATCTTGTTGTCTCATGCCTCCCTGGGGCACCTGGTGGGCCTCTGTGAGATACAGGAAGCTGGACTAGGTGGGCCTTTGGCCTGATCCAGCAGGGCTCTTCTTATGTTCTTATGTTCTTATGGAGTTATTTTATTTATCAAGTTACCTTAATTGTTTTGCTCAAGTTCCTTCGCAGTTTTGTTTGTTTGCAGTTTTAGGCAGGGCTGCAAATGTATTCGATTTTGCTCGCGCCTAGAAAGTGAGGAGACCCCTCTAGGGCTGCAAACCTAAGCCCACTTTCCTGGGAGAAAACCCCACTGAACACAGTGGAACCTATTTCTGAGTAAATATGCACAGGAGTATCTCTTGTGATGAACGCTCCTCTTCCCCCCCCCCCCCATTATGTGCCTATTTCTTTCTGTAGCTTGGGACACTTTTAAGCCTCTTATCTGCACAGTTTTCAGCAGCCTAAAATGCTGGTGGAAAATTCTTCTGCAAGCAGCCTTTTGTCCTTTGCCTGAAACCAGCCATGTGTGTTTATGGATTTAGAGTCCTCCTGCCTCAGTGGATCCTCGCATCTCTTTGCCCTGCAGATGGTACTGTGAGATAAACACCAGAAGAGCTCTGCAGGATCAGGCCAAAAGCCCACTAATCCAGCTTGCTGCATCTCACAGTGGCCCACCAGGTGCCTCAGGGATTACATGAGACTACAAGATGCTTGCATCCTGTTGCCACTCCTTTGCACCTGGCATTCAGAGGTGGCTGACTTCTACAACCAGGAGGTTGCGTATACCCATCATGGCTTGTAGCCTGTGATGGACATTTCCTCCATCAGTCTCCTTTTCAAGACAGCTAGGCCTTCAGGTGCCAGCACCACATCCTGTGGCAAGGTGTTCCACATGTTAATTACACGCTGAGTGAAGAAATATTTCCTCTCGTTTGTTCTAACTCTCCGGACACACAATTTTAGTGGATGTTCCCTGGTTCTGGTGTTGTGTGGGCGGGGGGGGGGGGGGGCCGACCAGAGAACATCCCCCTGTCTACTCTCTCCATCCCCTGCATAATTTCATACGTCTCAGGGCGCAATCCTAACCAGCGAAGTTTGGCCAGCATAAGGGCTAATTTTAATTGTTGATAGGCTGGCTGGCTTTTTTTCACTCTCTTTGTATATTTTAGGATCCACGGGGCTTGTTTTAAATTTTTAATTATTTAAATATTGTTTTTAATCATTGTGTTTAGTTGTTAACGTTGTGATTTTAATGTATTTTTATTGTTGTAAGCCGCCTTGGGTGCCCATGGGGCAGAAAGGCAGGATATAAATTAAATTATTATTATTATTAAATGTTATTATTAATAATATTAATGATAGCAATAATATTAATAATAATATTATTTATTATTATTAAATGTTATTAAATATTATTATATATTAAATTATTATTATTATTATTAATAATAATAATAATAATAAATAAATAAATAAAGCATGTTTGGAGCACTCTTGGAGTCAGGGAGGATGTGCCCATCTGTGTGCAGGCCTCTCTGATTCTGAGAGTGGTCCAAACACAGTTTACAGTGTCCCTTGTGCTGGCCAAACTTTGCCGGCCTAACTCCAGATTAGAGGCTCAACAGGCACCTGCTGGAGATGCTCTGGGAGAATTTCCTGCTGCAGGCAGGGGGTTGGACTAGATGACCTTGTGGGTCCCTTCCAACTCTGTGATTCTAACTTCTTGCCGAACTGCTCTTGAGTCATGCCTGCCGATGGAATGCTTACTTTTTTGGAACAAGGCATGTCATCACTAACGCCCTCCGAAAATGTTTCCTTGCGAGGGTTTGAGGAACAACCCAGTAATCTAGGTAATCATACAATGGTGTGTTTTTGACGTGCGTAATTGCTTGTTTGTCATGACTTCTGGCTCCATGGACACACCTGCGGGACAGGTGTCCTCCTTCAGTCTCTCTGCAGAGATCTTTACAAAATCATGGGCAGGAAGTCAATCATTTCCGTCGGATCGTGTTTTTAGGCACTCATTGAATTTCATGGATTGTGAGCTGTAGCATGGAGGGAGGCTGGTTCCCAGTGTGAATGTCGGTCTTCACACAATCTAGGCAAGGATTTTCTGAGATCCCAGGAGATTTCTGGCTCCCCAGCTTTGGCTCCTGGGCCCTCTTTTTGAGCCTGAACCCAGGTACAATGTACCCGCCGCCCAGTGGCATCATTCAAATGATTTAGGAACAGGAACTCACTTTTGATTGGCACTTGTCGGGAACCCGGAACCAGCCACGGAGCCCGTTAGGATCCGGGACGCCCGTTCTGGTCTGTTCCCCCTGAATGACATCACTGCCTTCGCCCCCCTAGGAATCCGGAGTCGCTCCCTTTAACCCTCTGAGTGCCGGCCAACCAAGAAGAGAAGCTCTTTGCAGAGGAATTGGGAGGGGGGAGGGGGGAGAGTGAAGTGGGCGGAGTCGGCCCTAATTTTAACTAGTGGAACTGAGTTCCCCCGCGTTCCCCCTGCATGACATCACTGCCGCCGCCCCCCCTCTCACTGGCCCTGAGAAGAGCCCCTCTTACCGAGAGAGAGCGAAGAGCGCCGTCAGGAGAGGGACGAGCTTGAGCGCCTCTTGGGGCAGGTAGGTGGCGAGGACGGCCAGGTTGAAGAAGTAGAGGATGAAGAGGTGGACCGACTGGGTGACGTAGCGGCGGTGGATTTCCACCTCCCGGCGCAGCTCGCCGAAGGGCTGCAGGGAGGAGAAGCAGAGGCGGGAGACGCCGTAGACAACCATGCCTGGAGCCGAGGGTGGAGAGAGAAAGAGGGAGGCAACGGCGTGAGCGGACGGAGCCAGGAGGCCAGCTCAAGGGTTGCCCTGAACCAAAGAGAAGCCAAAATCTTCGGTGGTGCATCAAGGAAAGCCAAGTCTGGGTCTCCATTTTGCAAGCATGCACATCGCGTAGGGCGGAGGGGTGCGGCCAGTGGTGTCATCTAAATGATTTAAGAACAGGTACTCACTTTTGATTGGCACGTGTCGGGACCCGCCCACCGGAAGTGACGTCATAAGCCGGAAGTGAGGTCGTGGCAGGAAGGGACATGGAAAAAGCCCTTTTGGAGGCCTCAGACCATTTTAAACTGACCCAACAGTTGCAACAGTATTCCACAGCACCCCCAGAACATGTGAAGGAGGCCTGGCATCATGTTAAAACCCCAGAGCAACTCATTTTTCAGTGGCAAGGGAAGGCAAGGCAAGGCTCCGCTCGCTGCCTGCCTGGCTCTGAGAATGTGCAGGCAACTCAAACGTGCGGGAAATTCAAACGTTGCAGGGGGCGGAGTTGACGAGTGGGCGGGCGAATGGGAGGGGCCAGCCGTAATCCTAGAAACCGGTACTCGCATACCCCCACGTACCCCCTGCACGACATCACTGGGTGCGGCCAGTGATGTCATGCAGGGGGAACGTGGGGGGAACTCCAGGGGAGAGTGAAGTGGGCGGTGTCAGCCCTAATTTTAACTGGTGGAACTGAGTTCCCCCGCGTTCCCCCTGCGTGACGTCACTGGTTGGGGACCCACACTGAGTCGACTCTGCAAATTCCAACCCTGCAAATGACGACTGAACTGTATATGCGTGCGGCCTGGGATTTTCCCATCATGCCTTGCATCATGAGCATCCTTGCGACGGGCTGCACAGTGGGCTGAAGTCCGACAGACGGCCCAAGAAGCACGAACCCTGAAGACTGGTGGCAATGTTGGACCCACTATTGGGGGGGGCGCCACGGGAGGATGCTTCTCCCAGAGCCCCCAGCAGCCGTGTGTCCTTGCCTGGGCCCCAGATGAGGAGCAAGGCGGGGTTTGGGCTGGGAATGGCTCCTGTTTTCATTACCACCGTTTGTGTGTTTGCTCGCTCGCTCGAGAGCCCCCCTGCCCTGCTCACCTATAACGATCGGGAAAGTGGCGAAAACCCCACAGCGGAGGGTGTAGACCAGGCGGGAGCTCATGCTGGGCAGGAACGGCACGTCGAAGGGCAGGAACACGTACGCCCCGTACACCAGGCAGGGGAAGATGATGGTGGCGGCCATCATGGAGGCCACGGCCTTGAGGTTGGCGGAGCTGCAGCCGTCGCACCGGAAGCACCACAGCCTCTCCCGCAGCGTCCGGCCTCGCCGGCCGTCGTAGCTGGGCAAGTCGTCGAACTGGGCCGAGTATCCGCGGTTGACGAAGTTCTGCTTCTCTGGGTCGCCGTGCTCCTTCTCGCAGCGCACGATCTCCTCTTCGTGGCCCAGGGGTGGCGGCTTCGGGTCCTCGGCGCTGGGCGCCCGCGCGATGCAACGGGGGCTGATGGGGACAAAGACGTGAGCCGCCACCTCAGGCATCCGGTTGCCGTCCTCCTCCTTGTCCTCCTCCTCCTTGGTGGTGTCCGCAGGAAACTTGAAGGGCTGGTCGTCCGCGATGCCCCCCACGCTGGCATCCTCCCGGCTTCCTTCCGGACTGGGTCTCGCGTTCGAGTCTGGGGCCTCCAGCGTCGCAACCTCACAAGCCAAACTCTGGCAGCGTTGGCCCCACGGCAGGGTCGCCTCAGAGTCCTCGAAACCTGGCTCTTGGCTATAGCTTTGGGCCAACTCGTCCCCCAGTTGGTTGTTCCCCAAAACCACCAGGTTCAGCTCCTCGGAAACTGGCGGGACGGCTGCCATTGGGCCCCCCCAACCCTCTCGGGGACGTTCCCGCTTCTAGACGGCCCGGCTGGGTGCTCTGTCAAGTGGCGAATTTGCTAGGTCACAGTTTGGTTGTCTTCTCCGCGGTTGGCTTCCAGCCCCGCAAAACGGCTCTGGGCACGTCCGCAAACGGAGGTGATCGTCCATGAAACTTGTAGGTGCCGTTTCATCTCATTTCCCACTGCTGGAGTGTTGACACTAGAAAGGGGTGGGAACAGAAGGCTCAATAAATGGAGTTTGCAAGGACTGACTGTACCAGACGCTGCCAATGTTCTACAAACAAAGGTGGAACCATCTCATCACTGGAGACAGCCCAGGTAATTGTCACAGGTGGTAGTCTAGCGAGGGACACCTGCTTCTGCCCAGGGCCGTCTTTAGGCCAATTGGGTCCCATGCATAAGGGAACCCTGCCCTAGGGTAGCCTACTCTCGTCTTACCAATTACACAACAACACTTTGCAATGGACACCTAACACCACATTGCAGGGCTTATAAAGAACAGCCACGATTTCCATTTTCTTCTGGATTCTGAAAGTCAGTCGTGCTTGTTAGTCAGTCATGGCTTATAATTTTATTTTTTTTCTTTTACTGTACTTGAATGACAATATTTTTTTTACTAAATCATTTCACAGTCACTAAAGCAAGCGGTTTTGTAATGGTTTACTTTTCCAAGATCACTTTGTTTATTTGTTATGTAGGCTTACATGTCTGCCATTTTATTAAAATGTGCTTCATTTGGTCCTTGAACTTGCATGCACTTTTTCCATGCTTTCCATTCTGCCATAGAGATATAGCGTCGATAATAAAATGTTATTTATAGCTCTAAGAGTGCAATCCTAACCTGGAGTTTCCCCGGCACAGTTAGGCCAGCAAAGTTTGTCCAGTGCAAGGGCCACTGTAAAGTGCGTTTGGACCACTCTCGGAGTCAGAGAGACCAGCACACAGACGTGCACCATCCTCCCTGTCTCCGAGAGGGGTCCAATCGCACTTCATAGTGTTCTTTGTGCCGGCCAAACTGTGCTGGCCTAACCGTGCCGGCCTCACTCCAGGTTAGGATTGCGCTCTAAGATTCTGTAGGCCTTGGTGATGAACCAGGGGGGCCCTGCCAAAAAATGTTTCCAATTGGGCCGCCCCTGCTTTTGTCCAACCGTCTGCTCTCCTCCACCATTTCCGTGGGTTCAAAAAGGAAGTAGGGAACAGAGCAGTACAGGAAGTGTGGAGGGGAGGAGGAGAGTGGTAGGATAGACTGTCTCGGATGCTACTGCTTGTTCTCCTTCCTCTGTTGGAGACACTCGAGCCACATTCTCTACTCCTTTCTACTTCCTCTCCCTCTCTTCTTTTCCCCCGTCTTCCTTTTCAAAGCCAGGGAGTGGAAGAACAGAAGTGGGGCTGGCACACTGCTGGTGTGGGGCAGTGGTGGGATTCAAATAAATTAACAACCGGTTCTATGTCCTCCTTTCTTTGTACTGCTTCTTACTACAGCACTGCTTTTTGTATATCAATAAATTAGCAACCGGTTCTGCAGAACTGGTGAGAACTGGCTGAAGTATTCTTTTACACTGTTCCTTTCTTCAATCACTTCGCTCTTGTTATTATATCTTCAACCAATTTTCGTTGTCCCTTTTTTTCCCTCTGCTATTCCTTTTCCTTTTTTATTGAATGACCTTTGCTCTGTTGTGACCAAGGCAGTTGCCTCCTTTTGGATGGAGGTTCTTGGGATGGGGAGCTGATTTTCTGCTGTTGTCTATTGTGTTTGCTAGTTATTGTTGTTGTGCCTGTAAAGGTTTGAAATTGAAATTGGTAAATGGCATTTCTGTTAAAGAAGCACCTATGAATTACAACAGAAGTGGTTTTGAGGCCCAATAATTGTTGGACTGTGGAAGGTTACAGAATTTTCCCAAATGATTTTAAAAAGCTCATTTTTGTACATGTATCCAAGTCAGCTTACTCTCCTTACTATTTACTTTTACACTATTATTCAGAGACCCAGAGTCAATTCCGAAGCCCACGCTAGCTCACATTCAGGATCTCCCTGTAAGGCTAATTGTACAACATTTGTATGCCAAACCAACAAGACTTAGGGTCTATTTGAGAAGTTGTTTTTGTTTGTTTGTTTGTTTTTGAGGACTGAGGGTTTGAATACTGTACTATCACTGTATTAATGTTGTACCATGTTTGTTGTACTTTGCATCTTGTTTTATGCCTATTAAAGGTTCCTGAACTGAACTGAGAACTGGCTGAATTCCACCACTGGTGTGTGTGTGTGTGTGTGTGTGTGTGTGTGTGTGTGTGTGTGTGTG
>JAJKFI010032440.1:0-21921 GCA_029204185.1 Lerista edwardsae | reverse complement strand
AGCATTGTTTTCAAGCTCAGCCAGTTCGTGCATTGACACCCCCCCCCCAACTCAGCCACAGTCCATCCTTCAGGGTCCGCCGCGATCAGCCCAGTCTCCCAGACCCGGAAGCTGCCCGGAAGCTGCTGCCCTGCATTGACACGGAGGACGCGGTCACTTACTGAAGTGGTGCTTTCCTTTACCTATCCTGGCAGTCTGGTTGTAGGGCAGGCCCACGCTGGGCCTCCACTGAGTGGACGGCAGCTCCAGGAAACTGGGAGAAGGCCGGGCCGGGCAGAGGGGCTTGAAGGCCGTGGCCGCATCCACATCTTCTCCTGTGGAGAGAGAAGGGGAGGAAACACAGAGCAGTTACTTACTTGCCGTGCCTTCTACAGATCTGCCACAGTAAGGACAGGGCAACATTTATGTCCCGGCAGGGGCAGACCTAGTCAAAATGGCGCCCAGGGCACCCAATAGAAGTGTGCCCCCATGGGAGCCCAGGTCTACCCATTAGAAACGGCTGCGGGTAGACCTGGGCTCCCTTCGAGGGAGTCCAGGTCTACTTGCGGCTGGTTCCAATGGGTAGACCTGGGCTCCAGAGCCCAGGTCTACCTGCACAATGTTGCGGGGGCCACTGGCGCCCCCCTAGACAGCCCCAAGACGGCGCCCAGGGCTCTTGCCCCCCCTGCCCCCCTAGATCGGCCACTGTGTCCGGGCCATGAAAAGGGTCACTCCTCCTTCCTGCGGACCAAACTGCTGCTCCACGCACTGCCGTGGGGCCGAGCTGGAAAGTTGTCCCCCCGAAAGTGATGGGAATCCCTTTGGCAAGATCCCAGCGCAAAGCTATTGCAAGCCGGCAAGAATGGAAAACACCTACGTGTGACTTGCGAGGATCGTCGTGGGGTACCTGCAAAAGATAAGTGGACCGTTGGTCAGTCTTTCTGGGATTAAAAAAAGGCACGCTGTTTTTTCTGGTAGGGGGTCCTTTCTTCTAATGTTTCTTTCAGACGGGGACAGGCACAGTGGTGTCATTCAAATGATTTAGGAACAGGAACTCACTTTTGATTGGCACTTGTCGGGAACCCGGAACCAGCCACGGAGCCCATTAGGATCCGGGACGCCCGTTCTGGTCCGTTCCCCCTGAATGACATCACTTCCTTCGCTCCCCTAGGAATCCGGAGTCGCTTCCTTTAACCCCCTGAGTGCTGGCCAACCAAGAAGAAAAGCTCTTTGCAGAGGAATTGGGAGGAGGGAGAGTGAAGTGGGCGGAGTCAGCCCTAATTTTAACTAGTGGAACTGAGTTCCCCCGCGTTCCCCCTGCATGACATCACTGGATAGACAGTATAAGAGCCACCCCCGTCCATCTTCCTTGTCCAGACCGAAAAATGAGAGGAATGGAGGCAGGTGCCCTCACCAACCGGCCTGAAGCTTAAATTAGGAGAGCTGCACTGGGTCAGGCCAAAGGCCCGCCTAGTTCACCTTCCTGGATCTCACAGTGGCCCACCAAATGCCTCTGGGAGCGCAAGATGCTTGCATCCTGTTGCCACTCTCTTGCACCCAGCATTCACAGGCAGCCTGCTTCCAGAACCAGGAGGTGCGCACATCCACCTGCGAGATTTGTTGTCCACAGGGATTTCCAAAATGAGACCCCCACAAACAACTGGGGCCCACCCATTGTATCTGCTTTGACTGGCTTGGCCTGTCACGGGGCCAGATGGGAACAGAGGGAGGGGGCTGCAAGGTCAGGGGGCCTCGGGGGCAGCAGGCTCATAAGAACATAAGAAGAGCCCCTGTGCTGGATCAGGCCAAAGGCCCACCTAGTCCAGCTTCCTGGATCTCACAGCGGCCCACCAGGTGCCCCAGGGAGGCATGAGACCACAAGATGCCTGCATCCTGTTGCCACTCCCCTGCACCCGATACTCTGAAGTAGCCCACCACCTTTGTAAGGAGGTTGCACAATCCATCATTGCCTATAGCCCACGATGGACCTTTCCTCCAGAAATCCGTCCAAGCCCCTCTTAAAGGCATCAAGGCCAGATGCCATCACCACCTCCTGTGGCAAAGAGTTCCACAGATTAACTACCCGCTGGGTGAAAAAGTACTTCCTTTTCTCTGTTTTAACTCTCCCAACCCTCAGTTTTAGCAGATGCCCCCTAGTTCCGGTGTTTTGAGAGAGGGAAAAGAACATCCCTCTATCGACTCTATCGACCCTTCCGTGCATAATTTTGTATGTCTCAATCATGTCCCCCCTCAGGTGCCTTTTTTCTAGCTGAAGAGCCCCAAAAGCTGCAGTCTGTCTTCATAAGGGAGGTGCCCCAGCCCCATCATCATTTTTGTCGCTCTCTTCTGCACCTTTTCCAGCTCCACTATGTCCTTTTTGAGGTGTCCTCATTGTACCTTTCGATGTTTTGACTGGCAAGGAAACCCAAAAAGGATGCGCCACCTACTTTTCAGATGCTGCTTCTCATCGTGAGGGTTCACATCGGGATCCATCCGAACGGGACTGGAACTCGTCCCTGGGGAAGGAGGAGGGGAAGAGGGAAAACCCATTAGTTTCTAGCCTAGCAGGGAACTTCAGGAGCATCTGTCGGGGGCAGAGGCGGATCTACAGGGAGGGCAGAGCTCTAAGTGTTGCAAGGAGCCTTACCCTGTCATGTAAATCCCTCCTCTCCCTTGCTGCTGTAGCCAGTAAGCAACGCCAAGATGTTGCTGTTCCCTGTGAGGATTGGCTAAAACGGTGCAGGAGAGGAGTGATTTCCACTGCAAGGTCAGGCTTCTTGCAAAACTTAGAGCTTTGCCCTCTCTGTAGAAACACCACTGGTCGGGGGCGGCAGAAGAACCAGGAGTCTGTGGCCGGAACCCTTTGAGGTGGGGGCGTAGCTAAAGAAGTGCAGCGGGGTGCAATTGCACAGGGCAACAAGCTTTAGGGGGGGCACTAGTGCCCAACATGGTGAAAACGTTGGTATGTGTGAATCATACCATCATGTGATATGCCATTCGATGCAGGATTTCATGCGGAATGCACTGAAACAAACCAGAGCGTAATATCTTCACTTTATCAAACGTTATGGGGCAAAAACGGAAAAAAAGATAAACATACAACTGTGACGTCACTTCCTGTTGTGACGTCACATCCGGGGCGTCGTTTTGCACCGTGCTACGCTTTCATTAGCTACGCCAGTGCTTTGAGGCCTGTTTCGAGCAGCACAAGCCTGTGCAGTTCGTTCTTGCTATCCGCAGACTCGGGTCCCACAGAAGCAAGAGTGTTGCGTCGTGTCATTCCCTGTCTGTGGCCACCCTGAAGTATTTTTTATGCTGTCTGCGGCCATTTGGAAGCTGTCCGTGGCCAATCTGAGGCTCTTTGCAGCAAGCATTGGACTAGGGGCCCAATCCTATCCAACCTTCCTGCACTAACATAGCCACAGTGCAGCCCCAAGGGAAGGGAACAAATATTCCCTTACCTCTAGGACGCCTCTGTGACAGCTTCCCACGTCAGGATGCAGAAAACTCCCTATCGGCACAGCTACATCAGCACTGGAAAGTTGCAAAGGATGATTGTGCCCTGGGTTAACTACCCCCTTCCCCTAACCGCATCAATCCCCTAGGATCAATGATTCAGTGTCCAGGGATTTGCTATCTGCTCGGTTTCCTAGGAAACTAACGCCAATGGGTAATGAGAATTGACCGTCCATGTGGTACTCAGAAGTAAGCACCTTTGTGGTAAATAGGGCTCACTCCCGGGAAAGAGTGTCTAGGAGTACAGTCCTTCCCCTTTTACAGGGCTGTGGTTGGGAAAAAAAAAATCAACAATTAGAACCTCCCCATCTTGGAGAGGCTTTTGAGTCTGTCCCTGTGTCCACCTGCGTCCCAGAAAGGCCGGCTCACCCAGGAGGCCTAGTGAGGCAGTTGCCACATCCTGTTGCCACCCCCTTGCACCTGACATTCAGAGACAGCCTCCTTTTCACCCCAGAGGTTGCATATAGCCATCATGGGATGAATGTTTCCTCCATCAATCTGTCTAGCCCCCTTTTCAAGGCATCTAGGCCTTCATGTGCCATCCCCGCATCCTGTGGCAAGGAGTTCCACAGATTAACCACACACTGGGCCCAGAAATGTTTCCTTTTGTCTGTTCTAATTTTTCTGACACTCAAATTTTAGGGATGTCCCCTGTCATTTATTTCCCGAGACAAACAGTCCCGCCTCAACTGACTTCAAATGCTTATTTATTTTCATGAAAAATGCTACGGGCTGTTCGGGGGTGGGTGAGTGCTGTCAGCACAGCAGGCTTGGAAACAGCCACTATCTCAGTGTGGAGAGCTGGAATAATCTGCAGGTGACCAAGCTGGACAATGTGCCAAAAGTGGGCCCCGTTAGAGGCAATTGTCTATTAGAGGTGTAGCTAAAGGGGGTCAAAGCGCAATGTATTGATGGCACCACAACATGCTGTTTAAGTGGACCCTCCTGTTTGCCACCAGAGCCATAACAGGCGGCGAGAGCAACGCAGTGGCATCTCTTCCGCATTGCTCTCGCCACCTGGTGTGGCCCTGGCGATGAGAGAAGGGGCCCCTTAAATGATCCATGGCAGTGCCGTCAATAGTGTCTTGACCCCCTCTAGCTACGCCGCTGCTGCCTATGCAAGATCTTCTCGTAGTCCTAACAAACCTGCGAGGTGGGCCAGATTGATTACCCTGATATTGCAAGGCAGGGGCTGCTGCGGAAAGAGAAGACGGTTTGCCAAGGAAGATTCCAGTGGGTGGGAAAAACCCCTTCCGCTTTGCAAGCTTGCACACCTCAATCCTCCGCACGTTTACTCGGAAGCAAGCCCCACTGAACCCAGCATTTGCTTCCGCGTAACCATGCATGCGAGGTCCGGCTGCAGTCCTGTGCGCTTCCAAGTTGGAAGGAACCTCCATCGATCTCAATTTCTATTCAGCCCTGCGAAGAACTGAGTCGGTGGCCTTAAGCAAGGACCTGCCCCCCCCCGCCATGTGTAATCTGGCATGATAAGGAACATAACAGCTTGCGTGGACTGCAAGAAGAGAATCCACGCGAAGCTCCAGCATTGCTTTCAATGGGCCACGTGTTTGAGATAAGGAGGAACTACAGTCCCCATCATGCCCCGCGGAATGAAAGGACAAGTGGCAGGCCATGCGACTCCAATTCCCATCATGCCTCGCGGCAGGACTCCAACTCCCATGATGCTCCGCTCCGATGACAGCCAAATCAGCCGACAGTCCCTGTCAGGCCTGAGCGAATGAGGACTTGGAGGTCCTTCAGTGCTTTCCCAAAACTCGCCTCTGACGCGCGGCTGGTCGGCAATGGAGCGCGGAAAGTGCTGCAGCGACCTGCGGTGCGAAGGCTCCATCCATCCAACCGCTGACTGGAGCTTTTGCGCATGCGCGCTGCTCGGTTTCCCAGCTTTGTGGGGGAAAAACGTGCTCGTACGTGCGTTTCAACTGGGCGCATGCGCACTTCTTTTCCTTGATCCCTTCCGTGGGCCCGGCCGATTCTTGCGCAGGCGCAAACCCTTTCAACCATTCGGGGTTCCCTCCCCCTCCCCGCTACCTAACGCTTCCTTCAAGCCTTCAAGCGGTTTGTTAAAAGATGGCGGCCGTTTGGCGCATGCGCCGTCACGGTCCTCCCCTGGCACGCGCCTGAGACGAAGGAGGGGCCGAGGGAGGAGAAAGCCTTCTGCCCGTTTGTTCGCTCACCCAACCTTTCCTCGAGCGGGGGGGCGGGCCTTGCCGTGGGCGGGCCCGCGTTCCAATTGGCCGAGGCTGAAGCGACGGCGACGCGGATTGGGCGGGGCGGCTGGAACGGGCGGGGTAGGCTGTGGAGCGGCGCTGAGGGCCTCCCTCCGCCCCTTTCCTTTCTCCGCCTCCTCCAGAAGGTTCGGCGCCGGGTTCGCTCCTCGCCTCGCCGCCAAGATGATGGGCCCGCGCCCCGTCCTCGTGCTCAGTGAGTCGGGGTCGGGTGGGAAGGGGGACCCCCCGCAGGCTCCGCCTCTCCCTCGCCCCCCCGACGCAAGGGGTTGTGGGGGATGTGGGGGTCTCTTGAAGGGGCGGGGTGTAGCCCCCCCGGGACCCCGCCCCTGGTGTCCACATTGGGGGGCCCTCTGCCCCCTCACATGAGCCCAGTGTGGAGGGTTAATCCCCCAGACCCCCACACCCCATAATCCCCTGCGCCATGTTCCCTTCTCGCCCCCCCCCCCGAGACGTCTGCGATAAGGGGGGGGTCTTTTCTTGCATCTCCCTTAAGTGCCCCCCATTGGGGGACCCCAAAATGATCCCCCTATGGGGGGGGGCTGCACCGAGCAGGGGCTGAGGGGAGAGTGATACTCCCCCACGGGCCCCCCTACACCCCCATAATCCCCTGTGCCATGTCCCACCCCAGGTGTCTGCGTGGGGCCGTCTTTTGCTCTCACCACCCCCTTAAGTGTCTCCCATTAGGGACATGGTTGAGTCATGACAAATGGAAACATTTCTTGACAGCCTTGTCTGTGGAACTCCTTGCAACAGGATGCGGTGGGGTGGTGCCACCTTTAATTGGGGCGTGGGGGTGTTTAGGCAGGTTTTGTAGAGCAAAATTCCATCCAGAGAGCAGGAACGGAACAGACAGGTGCAAATGTGCTAACACTGAGTGGTGACAGTCAAAACACTCAAAAGGAAAATATTTCTTGACTCCTTAAGCATGGGGTGGATAGAGGGACGTTCTTCTCTCTCCACAACACCAGAACTAGAGGACGTTCATTAAAGTTGAGTGTCCGGAAGGTTAGAACAGACAAAAGGAAATATTCCTTGACCCAGCATGTGATTACATCTATGGAACTCCTTGCCACAGGATAGGGGGATGGCACTTGGATGCCTTGAAAAGGGAATCGGACTGTCTGAGGTTACGAGCCACAACGGGCCTGCGCAAGAGCCTAGCTTTAGTAGTGGGGTGTCTCTGAATGGCAGGTCCCACGATGAAAGGATCTTGTGGGCCTGAAGGATCTGGTGGACTGCTGTGAGGTGCAGGAACCTAAACTAGCTGGGCCTCACCCAGCAGGGCTCTTCTGATGTTCTCCTAATTCTGCACCCCTTCTCTCCCCTCCCCCGTGGTACTCTCTGCTTGTGCTTAATTTTCTGTTTTGTGTGCCCCCCAGGCCGGCTCAGATTCACCTCAAGCTGCTTTCCCCCCACCCCACTGAGGGGTGGGCTTTGCTTCTGTGCACACCCACATTCCCCCCCTCCCCAAAGTCATACCCTAGGATCACATGCTCCCACCTCTCCCATTTCCCCGCCATGTCAGTGCAGTGTCTGTTTTGAGACCTACTCCATTACTTCCCAAATAATTTTCCCTCCATTATCAATCACCCCTTCTTATACATCCCCACTCAATGTCCAGCGTTTTACCCTTTTACTGTTTTTCCTTGTGATGCTTTTCCTAGGGGTTTTTTTTCCCCTAATTGGCCCAAACTAGTGTACAGGAATAGGAAGCCTCTTGGTCCAAGAAGTGTTTTCTGTTGCTTCCCTGACATGTCCCTGTGCTATGCTAAACTGAGGTTCAGTTGCTCCACCCCTTGCGTTTGTGGGGATGTTCTTTTTTTTTTTTTTTTTTTTACTATTCTCACTGGGTTGCTCTCAAATACTAATGTTTTTTTTTTCCTAAGCTGTTGTTTCCTCATTTTTTCCGTTCAGAAAAGGAGATTCGCTGTAAGATTTGATGCCTGTGTTAGTGGCTCAGATAGAGAGGAGGAAGTGGCCTAATGCGGGGCTGTGTCTCTGGCATGGTCCATACCACATGCACGTTGCAGATTCTGAGTTGTAGAGAATTTAGTGGGCTAGTAAGGAAAACCTGAAGTAGGTTTTGGAGGCTTGGCTGGCAGAAAAGGTTATCGATTGCAGACACAAATATTGAAAGATAATTGAGCATTCTGTTCAGAATCAGGAGGATGAATTTTGCCTTTGCTAAGATCCAAATGAATTTGAAGGGATAAAAATTAAAGTTAGTCACTGATGGAAACTAAAGCTAGTTTTTTAGCTGGCATAGTTGGGATGATTTGAATGTTGTCTCTTGTTTTGGAAATAAGAGATGGCATTCGTCCGGTCCTCAGGCCAGTCCTTAAAGGATCCTCTTGGTGGTGTCTTTCCGATATAAAGATTAATGTCTGGAGACTATTTGATCCTGGAGTGAAGGCTTTGGGGTTTTTTTTCCCGTATGCGACTGCGACTCTGAAGCAGATAAGATGTCCCTTTTTAATACCTGTTGGAAAAAAATAACCTGCTTCAGGTTTGAGCCAAGAAGGTTGTTAGGTATAACTATTATTGCAACACCAGGACAGGCCCTGAGCCATGGAGCTCATGGTCTAAAATCTGGCTGTGGGAAGAGAGCCAGGAAGAACGATGTACAAAAATGTAGCTGCACATAACTTTTGTTGAGTTGGAGGGGGTGAAAGTGAAAGGTGAGCACAGTTTTGGAGGAGGAGAGGCAGGTGAATGGTTCGGTTATGCTGGGCTACTCATTGTCCTTCCTTTGTTTGTTTGCATCAGGTCAGAACACCAAGCGTGAATCCGGAAGGAAGGTCCAGACTGGAAACATTACCGCTGCTAAGGTATGACTTCTTGCTGTACGACGTGATGGAGATACAAGAAGCATTGCCTCTCTGTCACACTGCCGAGTTGTAAAATAGAATCCTGACTCCCTGAGAGGAGTGGGGGACAGCTGGCAGTATGCAAAAGCACACCCCCTTAATATTTACTTGGAACGTTGGTGTTTCAGCTCTTCGGCCGACAAGCCTTCCAGGGTAGGAAGACCCTACCAAGACAAAAGGGTCCCCGCAGTGCAGTCTTCTTGCTTCTCTCGCCTTTTCCTGTCTTTTGCAAAAGCATTTTTGTCTTCATTTCAGACCATCGCTGATATTATCAGGACATGTTTAGGACCCCGGGCCATGATGAAGGTGAGAGAGAGCGCTTTGCTTTTGCTTTGGGGCCTTGCGATACGACGCCAACGGGGCAGGTTTGTGTTTGTGCCGCGTTTCTGGCCGAAGGCTAACAGGCGTCTCCTTCCCCCTGCAGATGCTGCTGGACCCAATGGGTGGGATCGTCATGACCAACGACGGCAACGCTATTCTTCGAGAAGTGAGTGGCTCTGGCGCTTGCCGGCTTCTCTCCTGCCCGTGTGGCAGGTATTGCTTGCAAGAGCTGGAGAAATGCAAAGAGGTCGGATAGAACAGAGCTGCTCTTCAAGGCCACAGGGCAATATGTGTGTGCGCGAGAGCAGCTGCCCCTCCTGTTGCATCTGCCAGCAATGCCAGCTTCCCCTCTATTCTGCGTTCTGAGTTTGCCTCCAGCTCCCGCTTCCTCCCCCAAGACTTCCTTGCTTTTGCTCTCTCTGGTTCAGCACTGAGGAACCCTCTGCTTCGGCCTGCCGCCCATCCCGTTCTCACCCTCAGTTGTGATGGTTGAGCCATACTGTCTTTACCAGTTTGGACTCCGCTCTTTCACCTGAGCACGGGAAGGGCATGTGCAAGTGCGAGGTTTTGGTCGTTTCCCGAATGGATCGCCTAGGTAAGTTTTCAACCAGTGTGCCACGGCACATTGATGTTCCATAGGCGTTTGAAGCACAGCAACTCAAAATTGCCGAAAACCATCTGGGTTTTGCGGCTCTTTTCCAGGACAACCATCTGCAGTAACGCTGCCTGTCCGTCTTCCACAAATTGTCTGTAGTAACAGGCAACTCGTTACTACGGTCTGTTGCCCCAGAAACAGCTGCAGAACCCGGATCAGTCTCTCGGGAGCCAGAAGTGACATCACAAGAGGCGAAGACCATAGAAGTCAATGTGCCACAAGAAGAAATGTGTGGCGGGTTGCTGATCGAAAGAATGCGTGTAGGACAGTCAGTGGTTCCCAAGCTCTGGTTCCATGGCACATGGCTCAATGTTGGCAGGTCGCAAAGGCAAAGCAGATCAGAATATGTGCGTCCAGGGTTAGGCAGCCTGCTTCTTGGGGGAGGGCATCGCTGCCCAATCATCATTACAGCCTCAGAGGCCTGAGTGGCTGGTAAAGTGAAACTCTTCTAGGTGGGTCCCAATGCCAAGGAGTCTGGGTAAGACTGATTTAGGGTAAGAGCTTGCTTGGCCGGGCGGGGCAGGGGGGGAGAACAAACCTGTTTCTTCCAGTAGTGAGGCACATCCTCCTCAAGGAGCTGGCTCTTTGGTGCGGTGTCCCGTCCATAAGAACATAAGAAGAGCCCTGCTGGATCAGGCCAAAGGCCCATCTAGTCCAGCTTCCTGTATCTCACAGCGGCCCACCAGGTGCCTCAGGGAGCACACAAGACAACAAGATGCCTGCATCCTGTGGCCACTCCCTTGCACCTGGCATTCTGAAATACCCTACCATTAATATAAGGAGGTTGCCCAACCCGTCATGGCCTATAGCCCACAATGGACTTTTCCTCCAGAAATCCGTCCAGTCCCCTTTTAAAGGCATCCAGGCCAGATGCCATCACCACCTCCTGTGGCAAGGAGTTCCATAGCTTAATGGCCCACTGGGTAAAAAAGTATTTCCTTCCATCTGTTTTAACTTTCCCAGCACTCAATTTCAGTAGCTGTCCCCTGGTTCTGGCATTGTAAGAGAGGGAAAAGAACATGCCTCTATCGACTCTATCCCTCCTGTGCATTATTTTGTATGTCTCATGTCTCCGCTACCACGTCTTGGGCCAGACCCTCCATGCCGCCAGCTGATCTTTTCGTGCCTCCTGCCTCTCCCCTCTCCAGCAGTCCCCACGTGAGGCCTCCCTGTGTGTCAGGAGGTTTCTGCTCTGTCCCTGGGAGCAGACCTGTCTGAGTCCGTCCTGCCTTTGCCCAGATCCAGGTCCAGCATCCGGCCGCCAAGTCCATGATTGAGATCAGTCGCACTCAGGACGAAGAGGTGGGCGACGGGACCACGTCTGTGATTATTCTTGGTAAGGGCTCCTAGAGGAGCAGAGTAAGTGCACACACACTCCATGCACAGGGGGAGGAAGGCAAGAACGATAAAGCCCTTCGCTAGATGCTGTTACTTGAGGTGGTCTCCTCCAATGAGGGATTGGAGTGCCGCTGAGGGTGCAGATAAAAGCTCTGGCCCCGTGAACACACGTGGCGTGGAGTTCTCCCGCCCGGGCCCTGGTGAGGCAAACTGGGCCTGTGCAGTTGTCTGGCGCTGTTGGGGGGCCTCGCTTCATCCCTAGAGGACTCGTGCGGGAGAGCCCCCTCAGTCGGTGCGCCGCCTGTTAAGTGGCAGCGGGTACGGTAGCGTGCCCTTTGGACTCCCCCCTTGGGCTCCTTGGGCTTGAGCCTGCTCTAAACCCGCACGTGTCGGTCGGCGCTTGCGTGTCCACGCGCCTTTTGCCAGTGGTGGAGCCAAGAGCCCTAACCGACCGCCTTCTCGCTGGGCAGCTGGAGAGATGCTGGCGGTGGCCGAGCACTTCCTGGAGCAGCAGATGCACCCCACGGTGGTCATCGGCGCGTACCGCAAGGCGCTGGACGACATGATTGCCGCCCTGAAGAAGATCAGGTGAGCCGGAGGCGGGGGGGCGCTTGTGTGGGCAGGATCAGGCCGTTGCCCTGGGCCCTGGAGAGGAGTGGCAGTTGGGGAACAGAACCAGGAGCTGGGCACTGGGGGTGCAAGGGGCTGGCGCCTTACCTTGATGTGCGTAGAGGCGTGGGCCTGCTTTTCACCCTTTTATGGGTGGGTCTCCAGCTCTGTGCTAGACCCGCATGATTTACCTGTAGGAGGGTCCCCAGTGAAAGGGTCTCTGGTGGCACCACTGGGGAAGGATCTTTGCCTAAGGCCTTAAGGTCAGAGCATCCTCATAGGTTCAGAAGCAGTGGAGCCCTCCCCAATGCAAAGCGTCACGGTCCTCACTCTCCCAGCTGGAGGCTCCTGCCACAGGACGCTCCCGGAAGTTAGCGGTCTGCAGGGGCCTCAGGGCAGTGTCTGCCTGCTGTGTTTTTGCCTGTTCCTGCGCCCTGGGCTCAGCCATTGGGACGCCAGGCGGGCCTCCGTGCGATGCTTGCCTTCCGGGCTCCATGCCTCGCTCCGGTCTCCGCAGCACTCCCGTCGACAGCAGCAACCGGGAGGCCATGCTGAAGATCATCCAGAGCGCCATCAGCACCAAGGTGATCAGCCAGTGGTCGGAGCTGGCCTGCAGCATCGCCCTGGACGCTGTCAAGACTGTGGAGTTGGAGGAGAACGGCCGGAAGGAGATCGACATCAAGAAGTACGCCAAAGTGGAGAAGGTGCGAAGGGGCTGCAGGGGGCGGGAGACTTCCGTGTCCGCGTGAGGGTGGGTCCTGGGGGCCCGCCGTGCAGGTTGTGTGTCTGAACCTGTTGGAGCGGCAGCGGGTGGCTTTGCTGGCCACAAGGGTGCGAACGGCGGCTGGTCTCTGTCCCGTCCCCACCAGATTCCTGGCGGCTTCATAGAAGATTCCTGCGTCCTGCGGGGGATCATGCTCAACAAGGACATCACGCACCCCCGCATGCGCCGCACCATCAAGAACCCCCGCATCGTCCTGCTGGACTGCTCGCTCGAGTACAAGAAAGGCGAGAGTCAGGTGCGCTGGGGGGGGGGGAGACTCCAGGGGCAGGGGGGCCCCGGCGCTCCCCACGCCTTGGGGGGGCCTTTGGCCGACTTTTGACTCGCCCCTTTGGACTCGCCTCCCCGGAGGAGCAGCCGGTGGAGATTTGCGGGCAAGCAGGTGTGTGCCGTCTCCAAGGCTGTTTCTGGCCCGACGGTTCACCCTGCGGCGGCTCCCTTCTTTCCCGTAGACCGACATTGAAATAACCCGCGAGGAGGACTTCAACCGCATCCTGCAGATGGAGGAAGAGTTCATCCAGCAGATGTGTGAGCACCTGATCCGGGTCAAGCCAGACCTGATCATCACGGAGAAGGGGATCTCAGGTGAGCGGTGGGCGGGCGGGCAGACCGAGATGCGCCGAGAGCTGCCTGCTGCTGAGCATGGGCAGCCGTCACTCTGCCCTGCCGGGAGAGGCCAGATATTGAACCTGGGGTGTTCTGGTGGGCTGTAGCCCCTCCCTCTTGTAGAAAACCGCCTCGCTGCAACACTTTGTGTTGTGTATGTGTGTGCCTGAGAGAGGGGGGGCACTTATTAAGGACATAGACGGCTTTTCAGCACGGATAGTTCACAAAGCAGTTTTCATAGCAAAGTCCGGAAATAGTGCCCTGCCCCAAAAGGCTTACAAGTCTGAAAAGCAGCGCAAAAGAGACGCCGCCAGCAGACGCCGCCCCTGGAAACGGTGCCGGGCTGGGGCGAAGAGGGCCAGCTGCTCTCCCCTTGCTGAGTACGGAAGGGCCCCACTCTGAAAAGGGCCTCGCTCAGGCCGTAAGTAAAGGTGCCGCCACTGCTCTGACCCGCCTGGGCCTTTCTGGCTGCAGACCTGGCCCAGCACTTCCTGATGAGAGCCAACATCTCCGCCATCCGCCGCGTGAGGAAGACGGACAACAACCGCATCGCCAGGTGAGCGCTGCCGAACGCGCGCAGGGCAGGGCAGCGACCCCGGAGCGGAGCGCGGTGGCCGTCTCCAGGCCAGGCCGTGTCTTCCAGCCGTCCGCTGGTTTGCACGGGGGGGTGGGCCCTCAGCACCTGCTGGGGTCTGTTCCAGGGCTCCCCCCCCCCACGGATATTGAATTCCGCTGACAGTTGCCGTATTTCCCCAAGTATAAGACGCACCTTTTCCCCCAAAAAACCGGGGGCTAAAAACTGGGTGCGTCTTATTCAAGGGGTGGGCCGGGCAGAAATTTTTCAAATTTCTGGCCCCAAGATTAAGGTGCGTCTTATACTTTGGTGCGGCTTATACTTGGGGAAATACGGGCATATCTGCGGAGGGGCCCCCGCTGGCAAGCCAGGAGGCCTTCTGAGGCTCTCGCGCTGCAGAGTGGGCCCCCGCAGATACTCGTGCCTGCAGGGGCGAGGCCCACGAACCAGGAAGGCCCTCCGTATCCTCGGAGGGCCGGTGGGTTTGGAGCTTTGCTGCCCTGAGACCACCAACGAGGAGGAGGGAGCTGATGCAGCCTGAAAGGGCTTCTGAAGGTTACTGGGAAGAAATGGGGTTGGGTGGGGCTGGACTCCGTGCCCTGCCTGCACTAGAGTGACTCGAGCACCACCACCCAGTGTTGTCAGCCTACTGGTACGCTGGGTGGGTTCTGCTCGGTGATCGGCAGCGTGCTCGCTGCGTTCCGTTGCGTACGCAATGGAACGCAGCGAGCACGCTGCCGATCACCGAGCAGACCTGCCCAGCGACCGAGCAGAACCCGCCCAGCGTACCGGCAGGCAGACAGACACTACTGCCACCGCCCCAGGACGGAGGGCTGCGTTTCAGGGCCTGTCGGACCGCCCGGTGCCAGCCCCAGAGCCTCCAGGCGCCGACAGGCTCCGCGCTTCCCTCCCGGGGCAGGGCCTGCGGGGCGCGCATCGTCAGCCGCACGGAGGAGCTGCGCGAGGAGGACGTGGGGACCGGCGCGCGGCTCTTCGAGGTGAAGAAGATCGGGGACGAGTACTTCACCTTCATCACCGACTGCAAGGAGCCCAAGGCCTGCACCATCCTGCTGCGGGGGGCCAGCAAGGAGATCCTGGCGGTGAGCGGCACGGGGCGGGGCCCGGTTGGGGGGGGGAGTGGGAGGGCCGAATGCCGTCCTGCCCCCAGAGCTGTGCTGAGCTGCCTCCGGGCCCCCTGGGAAGTTCACGTCCAGGCAGTGTGTGCAATTCATGGGGGGGTGCAGTGGTCGGTGGCTGGGGACTCTCGTTGTTGCCTTGTGACCTCCTTGTAGCCCCCCCCCCCCGGAGGCCTGACGCTCCGCTCTCCGCCCGCAGGAGGTGGAGCGCAACCTCCACGACGCCATGCAGGTCTGCCGCAACGTCCTGGTCGACCCCCAGCTGGTGCCGGGCGGGGGCGCCTCCGAGATGGCCGTGGCCCACGTCCTGACGGAGAAGTCCAAGGTCATGACCGGGGTGGAGCAGTGGCCCTACCGGGCCGTGGCCCAGGCGCTGGAGGTCATCCCCCGGACCCTGATCCAGAACTGCGGCGCCAGCACCATCCGCCTGCTGACCTCGCTGCGGGTGAGCGCCGGGCCCGCGGCTCCCCCCCCCCCTGGCCCGCACGTGGCCCGCGGTGGGCTGGTCCCCGGAGGTGCCCCCCGCTCAGACCCTGCTATTACCTGGATCCACCCCCTGCTCAGTGCTGGTGGAAGTGGGGCTGGCCCGATCCCTGCTCCGGCGAGAGGGGAAGGAACCCCCCCCCCCACGTCCAGCAGCCCCCAGGCTGGATGTTGCGGCTCCCTGGGGCGGCATCAGCGGTGTCACGGGGCCGCCCCATCCCTCAGCAGCCAGAACCCGACACCGAAGGCCGCGGCGCAGAGGCCCGGCCGGACGGGCGGCGCTCTGAGCCCAGCGCGCCCCCCCGCCCCCACCCTCGCACCTCAGGAGTTGGGTGCCCCCTGCCGCCAGGGCCCGGCCTCCCGCCTGGGCGCGCAGTGGGGAAGGGGCTCGTCCGGCAGCGCGCCCAGCCCCTCTTGCCACGGCGCGGCTGGCTGACGGCGTTGCTCTCCCCAGGCGAAGCACACCCAGGAGGGCAGCCAGACCTGGGGCGTCAACGGGGAGACGGGCGCCCTGGTGGACATGAAGGAGCTGGGCGTCTGGGAGCCCCTGGCTGTCAAGCTGCAGACCTACAAGACGGCCGTCGAGGTGAGGGCGCGGCTGCCTGCGGGGCTACCTTGCTACTTGCCTGCGGAGCAGCCCAAGGGCTCCAAGCGGCTGTTTCCCCACCGCTGTGCTGGGGTCGTCTGGACGACGGCACTGGAAAAAGCTGGGGCGCTTGGGGGGTTTCGGGGCTGCCTCCGGGGCTGAATGAAATTCAGCCTGCCTGGGCGCCCTGCGCTTCCTTTCCACTAAGGCGGGAGAGAGGTGGTGTCTGCCCCTCGCCTCTTCCTCCCCCGGCCGGGCCTTGGAACGGGACACGCTGACGCGCCTAAAAAAGGTGCTGACGGCGGTGCCTCCGGAGTCTGGAATCGCGCTGGGCGCTGACGGGTGTTTTGAAGAGCTTCCGTGAAATTCCCTGACCGGAGTCCGTCATTCAGTGTGGAACGGAGGACTGAGCGCCTCTAGCCCCTGCTTGGCCCAGGAATTTGGCTTGCGTCTCTGAATGGAGCCAGGGCTCGCCCAAGCGCTCCTCGTCTAAGCAGCCGTATTCCAAAGCCCGCCGTTGCCCTTGTTAAGCCAGAGTCCTTGCTGCTCTCTTGCAAGCCACCCAAAGGGCTGCGAGTCCAGAGTGGGTTGTGTAGCCGAGCCTCGGATGAAAACCTGGGTGCTGAAAAGATCAGCGAACTAGCGGCCTCAAGCCCCGAGAGTCTTCGGACGCCAGATCGCTGCTCGTTGCAAGAGCAGTTTGCGAGAGAGCTGCTAAGGGCCCTGAAAGCGCTCGGCTCCCTAACTAAAGCAATATTTGTATTTGCTTACAAGTAGTACTTATCTCTACATCTTTTTGAAGTCTCTCTCAGCCTAGAAAGTCCCAGGGCTAAAAGGTTTGGGAGCCTCTGTCCCAGTACCACCCCCTGGGCTGCTTTCTGCGCCCCCCCATCTCAGAGGGCAAAGGCCTGTGGGCCACACCTCGTCTACCCCGCCAATGGAGAGCTGGGTGGGAACTTCTCCCTCCCGCCGAGAGCCTCCTTTTCTCACTGCCCCCCTTTCCGTTTGCACGGCAGACCGCGGTCCTCCTCCTGCGCATCGACGACATCGTCTCGGGGCATAAGAAGAAGGGCAGCGAGCAGAGCAAGCAGCCCGGAGCCCCCACCGAGGCCCACGAGTAGCGCCGTGGGGTCCGGGCAGCTCGAGAGGAAGCCACGCAGGATCTGGAAGGACGCCCCCCCCCGCGGAAGCCGTTTTGACTGCTGCCGTCCTTCTCCAGCTGTGGGCCCAGCTGCTGTCGGAGTCCAAAAAGGGGGTTGATCAGAGGCGGCGGAAGAGCCGACTAGACTTCAGCCTCTCCCGTTCGGTGTAAGGAGACGCCGACTATTTAAGTCCAGGCTGATGCTTTTTCGTGGCTTTGATAATAAAAAATGTCACTTCACGTTCATAGATTAAAACGTTTGGGTTGCTTTTTTTTTTTACCCCCTCTGCGTGGCCCTGCTGGCTTTTCCTCCGTGGTGGGGGGTGGAAGCCGGTGCCCCTGGGTTCTGTCGCCCAGCCTGGCCACTGAGTGCCGCTGGGCGTGTGCCCAAGTCGTGCCTGGCACCTTCCCGCTGCTCAGGGTTGCTGCATCTGCCATGTGCCCCGAGCAGCAGGTTGGTCTAGATGGTCTCCGTGACTGCCTGCCTTGTGGGTTCTGCAGCCCAGCAGCAAAAATGACACCAGGCGAAGACCACATTTGTATCCTGTCCAGCAAACGCCCAGGTGTCAGATTTTATCTGAGCTTGCCTAAAATAACTACTAGGCAGCGCAGCCTTAAAACAGGCCGGAAGTGTCTGGTGTGAAGCTGTGGCCAGCTGCCAACCAGCCACAGGACCAGTTTATGCCAGTAGTGCTGGGAGGAAACCAGAATGCACTTGAGACCCCACGCTGGGGCAACGCACCCTCCGAGTAAATTCCTCTCAGGCCTTGCGCTATTTGCCTAGGCGGCTTTAAATCAGGGGACTCCAAGCGTTTCATTGCGAGGGCCACATTGCATGTTTTACACGTTTTCCCAGGCGGAACAAAATCGGCTTTATACATGAATGGTATTGAAAACAATGAGTAAGTGTCACTTGGGTCTTTGCAGTCAGCACAATACGATTCAGAACAAAAGAGAAAAGTGACACATAAGAAGAGCCCTGCTGGATCAGGCCAAAGGCCCATCCAGTCCAGCTTCCTGCATCTCACAGCGGCCCACCACGTGCCTCAGGGAGCACATGAGACAACAAGATGCCTGCATCCTGTTGCCCACTCCCTTGCACCCGGTACTCTGAAGTAGCCCACCACCTTTGTAAGGAGGTTGCACAATCCATCATTGCCTATAGCCCACGATGGACCTTTCCTCCAGAAATCCGTCCAATCCCCTCTTAAAGGCATCCAGACCAGATGCCATCACCACCTCCTGTGGCAAAGAGTTCCACAGATTACCTACCCGCATTACGTGCAAAGCAGCAATGCTTAAACTGAGCTTAAACTGAGAAATGATGAGTAAAAACGTCAAATATTTTAAGTAGCTGTGGGCTGGATGAAATCCTGTGGCGGGCCAGATTTGGCCCCCAGGCTGCAGTGTGGAGACCCCCGCTCTTCTTGCTGCCTTCTGTTCCTGCCCCTTTCCCTCTTCCTTCCTCTAGGTCTTGTGTTCTTTGAGTGCCTAATGAAGGGAACAGAGTGGAGATTAGACAAGCAGCAAAATCCAGCCCTCCCTTCACAGCGTGTGAACCTCGTTTTGATGTTTCTTCAAGCTGGACCAGATGGGAGGAAGAAGATCAGCCCCCCACTCCTTGTCTGTACCCAAATGCACCCACCAAGGGGCGGGAGAAAAATAATAATAATAATACTTGGATTTATATACCGCCTTCCTTAGGCACCAGATTTCTCTAATGACTATAACTCAAGGCGGTTTACATAGGCAGACTTTATTCAGAAACCCGAAGGTTTTCACAATTCTTACAGAAATGTTCTATCTTTCAAGAACTACACACATACAGATGGATCTTTCTGGATTTAGTCCTTCTTTCTGGCCACCCGTTTGTCTTCTGCTGGCTGATAAGCAGCTTTCCTGCTCCCACCAGAGAAGCGGCTGGACTTCGGCACAACTCCCCCTCACACAAGGCAGCCGAAGCTCAGCTGTTAATCAGCCGCAATTAATGAGGCCTGCGCTCACAGAGACTTCCGGCTGTCCCGAACTGGCGACCTTCAGCTCTTCAGCTCTTACCTTCAGGGAAACGGAGGCATTAACCCTCTCAACTAAATCTTCTGCCCAAAACGGTTGAACCACGTCGGGCATCACTTGGGGCACTGCCTGAAGGCTGTTGTGAGTGGTGAACCACATTGGTCCAGCCTAGCTTTGCCTCCACAGCCGGCAGGGTGGCTGACCAGTTGGTACTCCTAGTTCTAGACATAGTTGCTAGAGTGGGGAGTTTAAAAATGGCAGCCATCCGCTAACAGCCCCGTGACAGGCAGAAATGGAACAGGTGGTGCGTTGATGGGGGCCATCCCCCACAAGCCTGCAAGACTACAGAAGCCCAGCCTTGTAGAGAGGCAGGGCGCTGCAAGAATCACATGGGATAAACACCACCTTGGACGTGGAAAATAGTGGCAGGTTCCCAATTGTACGATCACGCAAGTCACCAAGTTTAATTGCAGGCTGACGTGTATGCAATTTTCTGTTCAAAGGTGCTGAGATCAGCGCCGCCACCCAATTTTTGGTGGATCACAGAACTGAGGCTGCTGTGCTGTGTTAAAAGTGGCCTTTTTCTACATGCACTTTGCACATGCCCAGTGGCACTGCTACACACACACACCATGTTCCTTGTTCGTTGTTTTTTTTCTTTCTTTCTTTCTTGGGTGGCGTTTTGTGCGTGCATCCAAGGAAACGAGCGTGGCTACCCGATCTGGAAAAGGAAAGAACCCCAGAGGAGCAGCCGTGCCAGTCATTTTTGCAAGCACCGCAACCGGAGTGCGCGGATCAGGACGGCGCCTGCACTCCTATACACGCTTCCCTGGGAGTCAGTCTCCATTGAACACACTGGGGATTACTTCTGAGTCAAATTGCATCCCACTGTGCCCACCCGGCAATACAAGGAAAGCGACGTTTGGGGCTTCCCCCGATACTTTTGCACGCAGCGTCCCCTTTAAGAGCCTCGTTTAGGGGGTGGGGCCGGCGAGGCCTCGCCCCTTTAAGAAGGAACCGGAATGATCAGCTGCGGCGTCACGTGGCTGCAGCTTTGCAACAACATGCTGAGATGGGGCGGTTGGGGCTGCGCGGCGCTGCTGTGGGTCTTGGGGGCAGTGGCCGGGGGTTCCGCGGGCTACAGGCGGAAGGTAGGTTTGGCGGGGACGCGGAGGGGGACAAATGGAGGGATGCAGGGCTGTGGGGGAGGCATGCTCGCGGTAACCGGTGTTGGTTTCTGGCTGGAGGGTTTAGCCCCCGAGCTTGTCTCATGGCTTGATTCGTTTTTGAAAAGGTGCCGGGGCTTAGGCGTGCTGGCAGGCTGCGCCCCCTGCTCTGTGAGCCTCACACACTTGGGTCATGGGTGTGCTGTAGTCAGATTTGGGGAGAGAGAGAGAGATTGTGCTCTGTGTATGCTCAGAGGCCCTTTTCCCTTTCTCCCTCCTTGGTCTTAACCGGGTGGCTTGTGTGGCCTGACCAAATTCGGATGGTCCAATGGAGAACCTGCCACCGTTTGCCTTCCCTTTTTATGTTGGCTGGGAGGGAAAAAAAACGGGAAGGAGCTGTTGAAATGGGAAGTGAAAGTGGTGGAAAACGGAGAGAGGGTTTGTGGCGCTGGGAGCTGTCGTAGCAGCTTGAGCAGAACTCAAAATCACTGCTCGCTTTTAAGCTTCCCACGGTGTATAAGACCCTCAGAAGAGCCCTACCAGATCAGGCCCAAGGCTAGTCTAGCCCAGCTTCCTGCGTCTCAGTGGCCCACCAGATGCCTCTGGAAGCACACAGGGCAACGAGAGACCTGCGTCCTGTTGCCACTCCCTTGCATGTCAGAGACAGCCTACAACTAAAACAAGGAGGCTCGTAGTAGCCTGTGATGGACCTTCCCTCCATCAGTGTAGCCAAACCCCTTTTCGAGGCATCTAGGCCATCACCACATCCATTGGCAAGGAGTTCCACAGACTGACACGCTGGGTAAAGAGCGTGCGGGGTTTTGTGGGGCCCGGTCCCCGTTTATTTAGTTGCGATAGTTCCGAGTGCAACTGATCAGAACTGGAAGTGTAGCTTTACATTTGAATTGTCAAAAAAACAACACCACTTAACTGCTCTTCTTCCGAGCATCCTGGGCTAGCCCCTGCCCATGGTTGTGAGAATAACCTGGGAGATTGTGAAAACTCAGGGTCGGCCATTAAGCTTCGTGGGGCTTGGGAGTCTAAGAGGAGGCCACTATACCCTTCTCCCTAACCTGCAAGATTGCTGTGTTTTAGAGAGGAGGAGGGAGCCACATGCCCCCTTAAGCTCCTTGTAGCTCCGGCCCATCTGTGAGGCCAACTAAGATGGGCTGCCTCAGGCAGCAGATTGGAGGGGTGTGTGTGCCCATCTCTGTCTGCCGGCTTGCTTCTACCACTCCTCTTCCTCCTTCTACTCCCTGGATTGGAAAAGGGGGACAGAGAGAAAATGGGGGGGGAGTGTTGACAGAGGGAGCGTTGCTGAGTGGGCGGAGTAGAGTCTGGTGCATCCGCAGAGGAGAGGAGCATTTGGCTGGTTGACTCTGGAGTCATGAGACCTCCTGCCTTAGAGGAAGGGTGTGGCCAGATTCATTAGAGACATGCGCAGAGTGAGTGGAGAAACAATAGTAGCTTCTCATCTTGGCTCAGAAGATGTTCAGAGACCCATTTATGCTCTGCCCTGGGCAGATTCCCCCCCCCCACATCCTGTTAAAACAGCGAGAGGCCTGTAAATGGTCAAGTCTGCCTGCGCAAATGAACCCCCTGGAATTCTCTGGAATCCAGATCTCGACTGTCTGGTGCTTCTTCGTCCTTATGAGACTCTTCTGACCTGGCTAAAAGGTTAGGGAGTCAGTGGGGGGGGGGAGCAGATATAATCAGAATTATTATATGCAGTGTTCCTTTTGGAGAGCCTTGTTTTCCCTTTGTAAAGTTTCCAGATGGAGAAAAGCACTTTGTCCCCAGATGGCACATGGTGTTTCTTCCTTGGTGCTCCTTTTTTTCTCTGCAATTCAGGTTTCTCTCTCTCTCTCTCTCTCTCTCTCTCTCTCTCTCTCTCTCTCTCT
>JAJKFI010032439.1:0-21924 GCA_029204185.1 Lerista edwardsae | reverse complement strand
AGCATTGTTTTCAAGCTCAGCCAGTTCGTGCATTGACACCCCCCCCCAACTCAGCCACAGTCCATCCTTCAGGGTCCGCCGCGATCAGCCCAGTCTCCCAGACCCGGAAGCTGCCCGGAAGCTGCTGCCCTGCATTGACACGGAGGACGCGGTCACTTACTGAAGTGGTGCTTTCCTTTACCTATCCTGGCAGTCTGGTTGTAGGGCAGGCCCACGCTGGGCCTCCACTGAGTGGACGGCAGCTCCAGGAAACTGGGAGAAGGCCGGGCCGGGCAGAGGGGCTTGAAGGCCGTGGCCGCATCCACATCTTCTCCTGTGGAGAGAGAAGGGGAGGAAACACAGAGCAGTTACTTACTTGCCGTGCCTTCTACAGATCTGCCACAGTAAGGACAGGGCAACATTTATGTCCCGGCAGGGGCAGACCTAGTCAAAATGGCGCCCAGGGCACCCAATAGAAGTGTGCCCCCATGGGAGCCCAGGTCTACCCATTAGAAACGGCTGCGGGTAGACCTGGGCTCCCTTCGAGGGAGTCCAGGTCTACTTGCGGCTGGTTCCAATGGGTAGACCTGGGCTCCGGAGCCCAGGTCTACCTGCACAATGTTGCGGGGGCCACTGGCGCCCCCCTAGACAGCCCCAAGACGGCGCCCAGGGCTCTTGCCCCCCCTGCCCCCCTAGATCGGCCACTGTGTCCGGGCCATGAAAAGGGTCACTCCTCCTTCCTGCGGACCAAACTGCTGCTCCACGCACTGCCGTGGGGCCGAGCTGGAAAGTTGTCCCCCCGAAAGTGATGGGAATCCCTTTGGCAAGATCCCAGCGCAAAGCTATTGCAAGCCGGCAAGAATGGAAAACACCTACGTGTGACTTGCGAGGATCGTCGTGGGGTACCTGCAAAAGATAAGTGGACCGTTGGTCAGTCTTTCTGGGATTAAAAAAAGGCACGCTGTTTTTTCTGGTAGGGGGTCCTTTCTTCTAATGTTTCTTTCAGACGGGGACAGGCACAGTGGTGTCATTCAAATGATTTAGGAACAGGAACTCACTTTTGATTGGCACTTGTCGGGAACCCGGAACCAGCCACGGAGCCCATTAGGATCCGGGACGCCCGTTCTGGTCCGTTCCCCCTGAATGACATCACTTCCTTCGCTCCCCTAGGAATCCGGAGTCGCTTCCTTTAACCCCCTGAGTGCTGGCCAACCAAGAAGAAAAGCTCTTTGCAGAGGAATTGGGAGGAGGGAGAGTGAAGTGGGCGGAGTCAGCCCTAATTTTAACTAGTGGAACTGAGTTCCCCCGCGTTCCCCCTGCATGACATCACTGGATAGACAGTATAAGAGCCACCCCCGTCCATCTTCCTTGTCCAGACCGAAAAATGAGAGGAATGGAGGCAGGTGCCCTCACCAACCGGCCTGAAGCTTAAATTAGGAGAGCTGCACTGGGTCAGGCCAAAGGCCCGCCTAGTTCACCTTCCTGGATCTCACAGTGGCCCACCAAATGCCTCTGGGAGCGCAAGATGCTTGCATCCTGTTGCCACTCTCTTGCACCCAGCATTCACAGGCAGCCTGCTTCCAGAACCAGGAGGTGCGCACATCCACCTGCGAGATTTGTTGTCCACAGGGATTTCCAAAATGAGACCCCCACAAACAACTGGGGCCCACCCATTGTATCTGCTTTGACTGGCTTGGCCTGTCACGGGGCCAGATGGGAACAGAGGGAGGGGGCTGCAAGGTCAGGGGGCCTCGGGGGCAGCAGGCTCATAAGAACATAAGAAGAGCCCCTGTGCTGGATCAGGCCAAAGGCCCACCTAGTCCAGCTTCCTGGATCTCACAGCGGCCCACCAGGTGCCCCAGGGAGGCATGAGACCACAAGATGCCTGCATCCTGTTGCCACTCCCCTGCACCCGATACTCTGAAGTAGCCCACCACCTTTGTAAGGAGGTTGCACAATCCATCATTGCCTATAGCCCACGATGGACCTTTCCTCCAGAAATCCGTCCAAGCCCCTCTTAAAGGCATCAAGGCCAGATGCCATCACCACCTCCTGTGGCAAAGAGTTCCACAGATTAACTACCCGCTGGGTGAAAAAGTACTTCCTTTTCTCTGTTTTAACTCTCCCAACCCTCAGTTTTAGCAGATGCCCCCTAGTTCCGGTGTTTTGAGAGAGGGAAAAGAACATCCCTCTATCGACTCTATCGACCCTTCCGTGCATAATTTTGTATGTCTCAATCATGTCCCCCCTCAGGTGCCTTTTTTCTAGCTGAAGAGCCCCAAAAGCTGCAGTCTGTCTTCATAAGGGAGGTGCCCCAGCCCCATCATCATTTTTGTCGCTCTCTTCTGCACCTTTTCCAGCTCCACTATGTCCTTTTTGAGGTGTCCTCATTGTACCTTTCGATGTTTTGACTGGCAAGGAAACCCAAAAAGGATGCGCCACCTACTTTTCAGATGCTGCTTCTCATCGTGAGGGTTCACATCGGGATCCATCCGAACGGGACTGGAACTCGTCCCTGGGGAAGGAGGAGGGGAAGAGGGAAAACCCATTAGTTTCTAGCCTAGCAGGGAACTTCAGGAGCATCTGTCGGGGGCAGAGGCGGATCTACAGGGAGGGCAGAGCTCTAAGTGTTGCAAGGAGCCTTACCCTGTCATGTAAATCCCTCCTCTCCCTTGCTGCTGTAGCCAGTAAGCAACGCCAAGATGTTGCTGTTCCCTGTGAGGATTGGCTAAAACGGTGCAGGAGAGGAGTGATTTCCACTGCAAGGTCAGGCTTCTTGCAAAACTTAGAGCTTTGCCCTCTCTGTAGAAACACCACTGGTCGGGGGCGGCAGAAGAACCAGGAGTCTGTGGCCGGAACCCTTTGAGGTGGGGGCGTAGCTAAAGAAGTGCAGCGGGGTGCAATTGCACAGGGCAACAAGCTTTAGGGGGGGCACTAGTGCCCAACATGGTGAAAACGTTGGTATGTGTGAATCATACCATCATGTGATATGCCATTCGATGCAGGATTTCATGCGGAATGCACTGAAACAAACCAGAGCGTAATATCTTCACTTTATCAAACGTTATGGGGCAAAAACGGAAAAAAAGATAAACATACAACTGTGACGTCACTTCCTGTTGTGACGTCACATCCGGGGCGTCGTTTTGCACCGTGCTACGCTTTCATTAGCTACGCCAGTGCTTTGAGGCCTGTTTCGAGCAGCACAAGCCTGTGCAGTTCGTTCTTGCTATCCGCAGACTCGGGTCCCACAGAAGCAAGAGTGTTGCGTCGTGTCATTCCCTGTCTGTGGCCACCCTGAAGTATTTTTTATGCTGTCTGCGGCCATTTGGAAGCTGTCCGTGGCCAATCTGAGGCTCTTTGCAGCAAGCATTGGACTAGGGGCCCAATCCTATCCAACCTTCCTGCACTAACATAGCCACAGTGCAGCCCCAAGGGAAGGGAACAAATATTCCCTTACCTCTAGGACGCCTCTGTGACAGCTTCCCACGTCAGGATGCAGAAAACTCCCTATCGGCACAGCTACATCAGCACTGGAAAGTTGCAAAGGATGATTGTGCCCTGGGTTAACTACCCCCTTCCCCTAACCGCATCAATCCCCTAGGATCAATGATTCAGTGTCCAGGGATTTGCTATCTGCTCGGTTTCCTAGGAAACTAACGCCAATGGGTAATGAGAATTGACCGTCCATGTGGTACTCAGAAGTAAGCACCTTTGTGGTAAATAGGGCTCACTCCCGGGAAAGAGTGTCTAGGAGTACAGTCCTTCCCCTTTTACAGGGCTGTGGTTGGGAAAAAAAAAATCAACAATTAGAACCTCCCCATCTTGGAGAGGCTTTTGAGTCTGTCCCTGTGTCCACCTGCGTCCCAGAAAGGCCGGCTCACCCAGGAGGCCTAGTGAGGCAGTTGCCACATCCTGTTGCCACCCCCTTGCACCTGACATTCAGAGACAGCCTCCTTTTCACCCCAGAGGTTGCATATAGCCATCATGGGATGAATGTTTCCTCCATCAATCTGTCTAGCCCCCTTTTCAAGGCATCTAGGCCTTCATGTGCCATCCCCGCATCCTGTGGCAAGGAGTTCCACAGATTAACCACACACTGGGCCCAGAAATGTTTCCTTTTGTCTGTTCTAATTTTTCTGACACTCAAATTTTAGGGATGTCCCCTGTCATTTATTTCCCGAGACAAACAGTCCCGCCTCAACTGACTTCAAATGCTTATTTATTTTCATGAAAAATGCTACGGGCTGTTCGGGGGTGGGTGAGTGCTGTCAGCACAGCAGGCTTGGAAACAGCCACTATCTCAGTGTGGAGAGCTGGAATAATCTGCAGGTGACCAAGCTGGACAATGTGCCAAAAGTGGGCCCCGTTAGAGGCAATTGTCTATTAGAGGTGTAGCTAAAGGGGGTCAAAGCGCAATGTATTGATGGCACCACAACATGCTGTTTAAGTGGACCCTCCTGTTTGCCACCAGAGCCATAACAGGCGGCGAGAGCAACGCAGTGGCATCTCTTCCGCATTGCTCTCGCCACCTGGTGTGGCCCTGGCGATGAGAGAAGGGGCCCCTTAAATGATCCATGGCAGTGCCGTCAATAGTGTCTTGACCCCCTCTAGCTACGCCGCTGCTGCCTATGCAAGATCTTCTCGTAGTCCTAACAAACCTGCGAGGTGGGCCAGATTGATTACCCTGATATTGCAAGGCAGGGGCTGCTGCGGAAAGAGAAGACGGTTTGCCAAGGAAGATTCCAGTGGGTGGGAAAAACCCCTTCCGCTTTGCAAGCTTGCACACCTCAATCCTCCGCACGTTTACTCGGAAGCAAGCCCCACTGAACCCAGCATTTGCTTCCGCGTAACCATGCATGCGAGGTCCGGCTGCAGTCCTGTGCGCTTCCAAGTTGGAAGGAACCTCCATCGATCTCAATTTCTATTCAGCCCTGCGAAGAACTGAGTCGGTGGCCTTAAGCAAGGACCTGCCCCCCCCCGCCATGTGTAATCTGGCATGATAAGGAACATAACAGCTTGCGTGGACTGCAAGAAGAGAATCCACGCGAAGCTCCAGCATTGCTTTCAATGGGCCACGTGTTTGAGATAAGGAGGAACTACAGTCCCCATCATGCCCCGCGGAATGAAAGGACAAGTGGCAGGCCATGCGACTCCAATTCCCATCATGCCTCGCGGCAGGACTCCAACTCCCATGATGCTCCGCTCCGATGACAGCCAAATCAGCCGACAGTCCCTGTCAGGCCTGAGCGAATGAGGACTTGGAGGTCCTTCAGTGCTTTCCCAAAACTCGCCTCTGACGCGCGGCTGGTCGGCAATGGAGCGCGGAAAGTGCTGCAGCGACCTGCGGTGCGAAGGCTCCATCCATCCAACCGCTGACTGGAGCTTTTGCACATGCGCGCTGCTCGGTTTCCCAGCTTTGTGGGGGAAAAACGTGCTCGTACGTGCGTTTCAACTGGGCGCATGCGCACTTCTTTTCCTTGATCCCTTCCGTGGGCCCGGCCGATTCTTGCGCAGGCGCAAACCCTTTCAACCATTCGGGGTTCCCTCCCCCTCCCCGCTACCTAACGCTTCCTTCAAGCCTTCAAGCGGTTTGTTAAAAGATGGCGGCCGTTTGGCGCATGCGCCGTCACGGTCCTCCCCTCGCACGCGCCTGAGACGAAGGAGGGGCCGAGGGAGGAGAAAGCCTTCTGCCCGTTTGTTCGCTCACCCAACCTTTCCTCGAGCGGGGGGGCGGGCCTTGCCGTGGGCGGGCCCGCGTTCCAATTGGCCGAGGCTGAAGCGACGGCGACGCGGATTGGGCGGGGCGGCTGGAACGGGCGGGGTAGGCTGTGGAGCGGCGCTGAGGGCCTCCCTCCGCCCCTTTCCTTTCTCCGCCTCCTCCAGAAGGTTCGGCGCCGGGTTCGCTCCTCGCCTCGCCGCCAAGATGATGGGCCCGCGCCCCGTCCTCGTGCTCAGTGAGTCGGGGTCGGGTGGGAAGGGGGACCCCCCGCAGGCTCCGCCTCTCCCTCGCCCCCCCGACGCAAGGGGTTGTGGGGGATGTGGGGGTCTCTTGAAGGGGCGGGGTGTAGCCCCCCCGGGACCCCGCCCCTGGTGTCCACATTGGGGGGCCCTCTGCCCCCTCACATGAGCCCAGTGTGGAGGGTTAATCCCCCAGACCCCCACACCCCATAATCCCCTGCGCCATGTTCCCTTCTCGCCCCCCCCCCCGAGACGTCTGCGATAAGGGGGGGGTCTTTTCTTGCATCTCCCTTAAGTGCCCCCCATTGGGGGACCCCAAAATGATCCCCCTATGGGGGGGGGCTGCACCGAGCAGGGGCTGAGGGGAGAGTGATACTCCCCCACGGGCCCCCCCTACACCCCCATAATCCCCTGTGCCATGTCCCACCCCAGGTGTCTGCGTGGGGCCGTCTTTTGCTCTCACCACCCCCTTAAGTGTCTCCCATTAGGGACATGGTTGAGTCATGACAAATGGAAACATTTCTTGACAGCCTTGTCTGTGGAACTCCTTGCAACAGGATGCGGTGGGGTGGTGCCACCTTTAATTGGGGCGTGGGGGTGTTTAGGCAGGTTTTGTAGAGCAAAATTCCATCCAGAGAGCAGGAACGGAACAGACAGGTGCAAATGTGCTAACACTGAGTGGTGACAGTCAAAACACTCAAAAGGAAAATATTTCTTGACTCCTTAAGCATGGGGTGGATAGAGGGACGTTCTTCTCTCTCCACAACACCAGAACTAGAGGACGTTCATTAAAGTTGAGTGTCCGGAAGGTTAGAACAGACAAAAGGAAATATTCCTTGACCCAGCATGTGATTACATCTATGGAACTCCTTGCCACAGGATAGGGGGATGGCACTTGGATGCCTTGAAAAGGGAATCGGACTGTCTGAGGTTACGAGCCACAACGGGCCTGCGCAAGAGCCTAGCTTTAGTAGTGGGGTGTCTCTGAATGGCAGGTCCCACGATGAAAGGATCTTGTGGGCCTGAAGGATCTGGTGGACTGCTGTGAGGTGCAGGAACCTAAACTAGCTGGGCCTCACCCAGCAGGGCTCTTCTGATGTTCTCCTAATTCTGCACCCCTTCTCTCCCCTCCCCCGTGGTACTCTCTGCTTGTGCTTAATTTTCTGTTTTGTGTGCCCCCCAGGCCGGCTCAGATTCACCTCAAGCTGCTTTCCCCCCACCCCACTGAGGGGTGGGCTTTGCTTCTGTGCACACCCACATTCCCCCCCTCCCCAAAGTCATACCCTAGGATCACATGCTCCCACCTCTCCCATTTCCCCGCCATGTCAGTGCAGTGTCTGTTTTGAGACCTACTCCATTACTTCCCAAATAATTTTCCCTCCATTATCAATCACCCCTTCTTATACATCCCCACTCAATGTCCAGCGTTTTACCCTTTTACTGTTTTTCCTTGTGATGCTTTTCCTAGGGGTTTTTTTTCCCCTAATTGGCCCAAACTAGTGTACAGGAATAGGAAGCCTCTTGGTCCAAGAAGTGTTTTCTGTTGCTTCCCTGACATGTCCCTGTGCTATGCTAAACTGAGGTTCAGTTGCTCCACCCCTTGCGTTTGTGGGGATGTTCTTTTTTTTTTTTTTTTTTTTACTATTCTCACTGGGTTGCTCTCAAATACTAATGTTTTTTTTTTCCTAAGCTGTTGTTTCCTCATTTTTTCCGTTCAGAAAAGGAGATTCGCTGTAAGATTTGATGCCTGTGTTAGTGGCTCAGATAGAGAGGAGGAAGTGGCCTAATGCGGGGCTGTGTCTCTGGCATGGTCCATACCACATGCACGTTGCAGATTCTGAGTTGTAGAGAATTTAGTGGGCTAGTAAGGAAAACCTGAAGTAGGTTTTGGAGGCTTGGCTGGCAGAAAAGGTTATCGATTGCAGACACAAATATTGAAAGATAATTGAGCATTCTGTTCAGAATCAGGAGGATGAATTTTGCCTTTGCTAAGATCCAAATGAATTTGAAGGGATAAAAATTAAAGTTAGTCACTGATGGAAACTAAAGCTAGTTTTTTAGCTGGCATAGTTGGGATGATTTGAATGTTGTCTCTTGTTTTGGAAATAAGAGATGGCATTCGTCCGGTCCTCAGGCCAGTCCTTAAAGGATCCTCTTGGTGGTGTCTTTCCGATATAAAGATTAATGTCTGGAGACTATTTGATCCTGGAGTGAAGGCTTTGGGGTTTTTTTTCCCGTATGCGACTGCGACTCTGAAGCAGATAAGATGTCCCTTTTTAATACCTGTTGGAAAAAAATAACCTGCTTCAGGTTTGAGCCAAGAAGGTTGTTAGGTATAACTATTATTGCAACACCAGGACAGGCCCTGAGCCATGGAGCTCATGGTCTAAAATCTGGCTGTGGGAAGAGAGCCAGGAAGAACGATGTACAAAAATGTAGCTGCACATAACTTTTGTTGAGTTGGAGGGGGTGAAAGTGAAAGGTGAGCACAGTTTTGGAGGAGGAGAGGCAGGTGAATGGTTCGGTTATGCTGGGCTACTCATTGTCCTTCCTTTGTTTGTTTGCATCAGGTCAGAACACCAAGCGTGAATCCGGAAGGAAGGTCCAGACTGGAAACATTACCGCTGCTAAGGTATGACTTCTTGCTGTACGACGTGATGGAGATACAAGAAGCATTGCCTCTCTGTCACACTGCCGAGTTGTAAAATAGAATCCTGACTCCCTGAGAGGAGTGGGGGACAGCTGGCAGTATGCAAAAGCACACCCCCTTAATATTTACTTGGAACGTTGGTGTTTCAGCTCTTCGGCCGACAAGCCTTCCAGGGTAGGAAGACCCTACCAAGACAAAAGGGTCCCCGCAGTGCAGTCTTCTTGCTTCTCTCGCCTTTTCCTGTCTTTTGCAAAAGCATTTTTGTCTTCATTTCAGACCATCGCTGATATTATCAGGACATGTTTAGGACCCCGGGCCATGATGAAGGTGAGAGAGAGCGCTTTGCTTTTGCTTTGGGGCCTTGCGATACGACGCCAACGGGGCAGGTTTGTGTTTGTGCCGCGTTTCTGGCCGAAGGCTAACAGGCGTCTCCTTCCCCCTGCAGATGCTGCTGGACCCAATGGGTGGGATCGTCATGACCAACGACGGCAACGCTATTCTTCGAGAAGTGAGTGGCTCTGGCGCTTGCCGGCTTCTCTCCTGCCCGTGTGGCAGGTATTGCTTGCAAGAGCTGGAGAAATGCAAAGAGGTCGGATAGAACAGAGCTGCTCTTCAAGGCCACAGGGCAATATGTGTGTGCGCGAGAGCAGCTGCCCCTCCTGTTGCATCTGCCAGCAATGCCAGCTTCCCCTCTATTCTGCGTTCTGAGTTTGCCTCCAGCTCCCGCTTCCTCCCCCAAGACTTCCTTGCTTTTGCTCTCTCTGGTTCAGCACTGAGGAACCCTCTGCTTCGGCCTGCCGCCCATCCCGTTCTCACCCTCAGTTGTGATGGTTGAGCCATACTGTCTTTACCAGTTTGGACTCCGCTCTTTCACCTGAGCACGGGAAGGGCATGTGCAAGTGCGAGGTTTTGGTCGTTTCCCGAATGGATCGCCTAGGTAAGTTTTCAACCAGTGTGCCACGGCACATTGATGTTCCATAGGCGTTTGAAGCACAGCAACTCAAAATTGCCGAAAACCATCTGGGTTTTGCGGCTCTTTTCCAGGACAACCATCTGCAGTAACGCTGCCTGTCCGTCTTCCACAAATTGTCTGTAGTAACAGGCAACTCGTTACTACGGTCTGTTGCCCCAGAAACAGCTGCAGAACCCGGATCAGTCTCTCGGGAGCCAGAAGTGACATCACAAGAGGCGAAGACCATAGAAGTCAATGTGCCACAAGAAGAAATGTGTGGCGGGTTGCTGATCGAAAGAATGCGTGTAGGACAGTCAGTGGTTCCCAAGCTCTGGTTCCATGGCACATGGCTCAATGTTGGCAGGTCGCAAAGGCAAAGCAGATCAGAATATGTGCGTCCAGGGTTAGGCAGCCTGCTTCTTGGGGGAGGGCATCGCTGCCCAATCATCATTACAGCCTCAGAGGCCTGAGTGGCTGGTAAAGTGAAACTCTTCTAGGTGGGTCCCAATGCCAAGGAGTCTGGGTAAGACTGATTTAGGGTAAGAGCTTGCTTGGCCGGGCGGGGCAGGGGGGGAGAACAAACCTGTTTCTTCCAGTAGTGAGGCACATCCTCCTCAAGGAGCTGGCTCTTTGGTGCGGTGTCCCGTCCATAAGAACATAAGAAGAGCCCTGCTGGATCAGGCCAAAGGCCCATCTAGTCCAGCTTCCTGTATCTCACAGCGGCCCACCAGGTGCCTCAGGGAGCACACAAGACAACAAGATGCCTGCATCCTGTGGCCACTCCCTTGCACCTGGCATTCTGAAATACCCTACCATTAATATAAGGAGGTTGCCCAACCCGTCATGGCCTATAGCCCACAATGGACTTTTCCTCCAGAAATCCGTCCAGTCCCCTTTTAAAGGCATCCAGGCCAGATGCCATCACCACCTCCTGTGGCAAGGAGTTCCATAGCTTAATGGCCCACTGGGTAAAAAAGTATTTCCTTCCATCTGTTTTAACTTTCCCAGCACTCAATTTCAGTAGCTGTCCCCTGGTTCTGGCATTGTAAGAGAGGGAAAAGAACATGCCTCTATCGACTCTATCCCTCCTGTGCATTATTTTGTATGTCTCATGTCTCCGCTACCACGTCTTGGGCCAGACCCTCCATGCCGCCAGCTGATCTTTTCGTGCCTCCTGCCTCTCCCCTCTCCAGCAGTCCCCACGTGAGGCCTCCCTGTGTGTCAGGAGGTTTCTGCTCTGTCCCTGGGAGCAGACCTGTCTGAGTCCGTCCTGCCTTTGCCCAGATCCAGGTCCAGCATCCGGCCGCCAAGTCCATGATTGAGATCAGTCGCACTCAGGACGAAGAGGTGGGCGACGGGACCACGTCTGTGATTATTCTTGGTAAGGGCTCCTAGAGGAGCAGAGTAAGTGCACACACACTCCATGCACAGGGGGAGGAAGGCAAGAACGATAAAGCCCTTCGCTAGATGCTGTTACTTGAGGTGGTCTCCTCCAATGAGGGATTGGAGTGCCGCTGAGGGTGCAGATAAAAGCTCTGGCCCCGTGAACACACGTGGCGTGGAGTTCTCCCGCCCGGGCCCTGGTGAGGCAAACTGGGCCTGTGCAGTTGTCTGGCGCTGTTGGGGGGCCTCGCTTCATCCCTAGAGGACTCGTGCGGGAGAGCCCCCTCAGTCGGTGCGCCGCCTGTTAAGTGGCAGCGGGTACGGTAGCGTGCCCTTTGGACTCCCCCCTTGGGCTCCTTGGGCTTGAGCCTGCTCTAAACCCGCACGTGTCGGTCGGCGCTTGCGTGTCCACGCGCCTTTTGCCAGTGGTGGAGCCAAGAGCCCTAACCGACCGCCTTCTCGCTGGGCAGCTGGAGAGATGCTGGCGGTGGCCGAGCACTTCCTGGAGCAGCAGATGCACCCCACGGTGGTCATCGGCGCGTACCGCAAGGCGCTGGACGACATGATTGCCGCCCTGAAGAAGATCAGGTGAGCCGGAGGCGGGGGGGGCGCTTGTGTGGGCAGGATCAGGCCGTTGCCCTGGGCCCTGGAGAGGAGTGGCAGTTGGGGAACAGAACCAGGAGCTGGGCACTGGGGGTGCAAGGGGCTGGCGCCTTACCTTGATGTGCGTAGAGGCGTGGGCCTGCTTTTCACCCTTTTATGGGTGGGTCTCCAGCTCTGTGCTAGACCCGCATGATTTACCTGTAGGAGGGTCCCCAGTGAAAGGGTCTCTGGTGGCACCACTGGGGAAGGATCTTTGCCTAAGGCCTTAAGGTCAGAGCATCCTCATAGGTTCAGAAGCAGTGGAGCCCTCCCCAATGCAAAGCGTCACGGTCCTCACTCTCCCAGCTGGAGGCTCCTGCCACAGGACGCTCCCGGAAGTTAGCGGTCTGCAGGGGCCTCAGGGCAGTGTCTGCCTGCTGTGTTTTTGCCTGTTCCTGCGCCCTGGGCTCAGCCATTGGGACGCCAGGCGGGCCTCCGTGCGATGCTTGCCTTCCGGGCTCCATGCCTCGCTCCGGTCTCCGCAGCACTCCCGTCGACAGCAGCAACCGGGAGGCCATGCTGAAGATCATCCAGAGCGCCATCAGCACCAAGGTGATCAGCCAGTGGTCGGAGCTGGCCTGCAGCATCGCCCTGGACGCTGTCAAGACTGTGGAGTTGGAGGAGAACGGCCGGAAGGAGATCGACATCAAGAAGTACGCCAAAGTGGAGAAGGTGCGAAGGGGCTGCAGGGGGCGGGAGACTTCCGTGTCCGCGTGAGGGTGGGTCCTGGGGGCCCGCCGTGCAGGTTGTGTGTCTGAACCTGTTGGAGCGGCAGCGGGTGGCTTTGCTGGCCACAAGGGTGCGAACGGCGGCTGGTCTCTGTCCCGTCCCCACCAGATTCCTGGCGGCTTCATAGAAGATTCCTGCGTCCTGCGGGGGATCATGCTCAACAAGGACATCACGCACCCCCGCATGCGCCGCACCATCAAGAACCCCCGCATCGTCCTGCTGGACTGCTCGCTCGAGTACAAGAAAGGCGAGAGTCAGGTGCGCTGGGGGGGGGGGAGACTCCAGGGGCAGGGGGGCCCCGGCGCTCCCCACGCCTTGGGGGGGCCTTTGGCCGACTTTTGACTCGCCCCTTTGGACTCGCCTCCCCGGAGGAGCAGCCGGTGGAGATTTGCGGGCAAGCAGGTGTGTGCCGTCTCCAAGGCTGTTTCTGGCCCGACGGTTCACCCTGCGGCGGCTCCCTTCTTTCCCGTAGACCGACATTGAAATAACCCGCGAGGAGGACTTCAACCGCATCCTGCAGATGGAGGAAGAGTTCATCCAGCAGATGTGTGAGCACCTGATCCGGGTCAAGCCAGACCTGATCATCACGGAGAAGGGGATCTCAGGTGAGCGGTGGGCGGGCGGGCAGACCGAGATGCGCCGAGAGCTGCCTGCTGCTGAGCATGGGCAGCCGTCACTCTGCCCTGCCGGGAGAGGCCAGATATTGAACCTGGGGTGTTCTGGTGGGCTGTAGCCCCTCCCTCTTGTAGAAAACCGCCTCGCTGCAACACTTTGTGTTGTGTATGTGTGTGCCTGAGAGAGGGGGGGGCACTTATTAAGGACATAGACGGCTTTTCAGCACGGATAGTTCACAAAGCAGTTTTCATAGCAAAGTCCGGAAATAGTGCCCTGCCCCAAAAGGCTTACAAGTCTGAAAAGCAGCGCAAAAGAGACGCCGCCAGCAGACGCCGCCCCTGGAAACGGTGCCGGGCTGGGGCGAAGAGGGCCAGCTGCTCTCCCCTTGCTGAGTACGGAAGGGCCCCACTCTGAAAAGGGCCTCGCTCAGGCCGTAAGTAAAGGTGCCGCCACTGCTCTGACCCGCCTGGGCCTTTCTGGCTGCAGACCTGGCCCAGCACTTCCTGATGAGAGCCAACATCTCCGCCATCCGCCGCGTGAGGAAGACGGACAACAACCGCATCGCCAGGTGAGCGCTGCCGAACGCGCGCAGGGCAGGGCAGCGACCCCGGAGCGGAGCGCGGTGGCCGTCTCCAGGCCAGGCCGTGTCTTCCAGCCGTCCGCTGGTTTGCACGGGGGGGTGGGCCCTCAGCACCTGCTGGGGTCTGTTCCAGGGCTCCCCCCCCCCCACGGATATTGAATTCCGCTGACAGTTGCCGTATTTCCCCAAGTATAAGACGCACCTTTTCCCCCAAAAAACCGGGGGCTAAAAACTGGGTGCGTCTTATTCAAGGGGTGGGCCGGGCAGAAATTTTTCAAATTTCTGGCCCCAAGATTAAGGTGCGTCTTATACTTTGGTGCGGCTTATACTTGGGGAAATACGGGCATATCTGCGGAGGGGCCCCCGCTGGCAAGCCAGGAGGCCTTCTGAGGCTCTCGCGCTGCAGAGTGGGCCCCCGCAGATACTCGTGCCTGCAGGGGCGAGGCCCACGAACCAGGAAGGCCCTCCGTATCCTCGGAGGGCCGGTGGGTTTGGAGCTTTGCTGCCCTGAGACCACCAACGAGGAGGAGGGAGCTGATGCAGCCTGAAAGGGCTTCTGAAGGTTACTGGGAAGAAATGGGGTTGGGTGGGGCTGGACTCCGTGCCCTGCCTGCACTAGAGTGACTCGAGCACCACCACCCAGTGTTGTCAGCCTACTGGTACGCTGGGTGGGTTCTGCTCGGTGATCGGCAGCGTGCTCGCTGCGTTCCGTTGCGTACGCAATGGAACGCAGCGAGCACGCTGCCGATCACCGAGCAGACCTGCCCAGCGACCGAGCAGAACCCGCCCAGCGTACCGGCAGGCAGACAGACACTACTGCCACCGCCCCAGGACGGAGGGCTGCGTTTCAGGGCCTGTCGGACCGCCCGGTGCCAGCCCCAGAGCCTCCAGGCGCCGACAGGCTCCGCGCTTCCCTCCCGGGGCAGGGCCTGCGGGGCGCGCATCGTCAGCCGCACGGAGGAGCTGCGCGAGGAGGACGTGGGGACCGGCGCGCGGCTCTTCGAGGTGAAGAAGATCGGGGACGAGTACTTCACCTTCATCACCGACTGCAAGGAGCCCAAGGCCTGCACCATCCTGCTGCGGGGGGCCAGCAAGGAGATCCTGGCGGTGAGCGGCACGGGGCGGGGCCCGGTTGGGGGGGGGAGTGGGAGGGCCGAATGCCGTCCTGCCCCCAGAGCTGTGCTGAGCTGCCTCCGGGCCCCCTGGGAAGTTCACGTCCAGGCAGTGTGTGCAATTCATGGGGGGGTGCAGTGGTCGGTGGCTGGGGACTCTCGTTGTTGCCTTGTGACCTCCTTGTAGCCCCCCCCCCCGGAGGCCTGACGCTCCGCTCTCCGCCCGCAGGAGGTGGAGCGCAACCTCCACGACGCCATGCAGGTCTGCCGCAACGTCCTGGTCGACCCCCAGCTGGTGCCGGGCGGGGGCGCCTCCGAGATGGCCGTGGCCCACGTCCTGACGGAGAAGTCCAAGGTCATGACCGGGGTGGAGCAGTGGCCCTACCGGGCCGTGGCCCAGGCGCTGGAGGTCATCCCCCGGACCCTGATCCAGAACTGCGGCGCCAGCACCATCCGCCTGCTGACCTCGCTGCGGGTGAGCGCCGGGCCCGCGGCTCCCCCCCCCCCTGGCCCGCACGTGGCCCGCGGTGGGCTGGTCCCCGGAGGTGCCCCCCGCTCAGACCCTGCTATTACCTGGATCCACCCCCTGCTCAGTGCTGGTGGAAGTGGGGCTGGCCCGATCCCTGCTCCGGCGAGAGGGGAAGGAACCCCCCCCCCCACGTCCAGCAGCCCCCAGGCTGGATGTTGCGGCTCCCTGGGGCGGCATCAGCGGTGTCACGGGGCCGCCCCATCCCTCAGCAGCCAGAACCCGACACCGAAGGCCGCGGCGCAGAGGCCCGGCCGGACGGGCGGCGCTCTGAGCCCAGCGCGCCCCCCCGCCCCCACCCTCGCACCTCAGGAGTTGGGTGCCCCCTGCCGCCAGGGCCCGGCCTCCCGCCTGGGCGCGCAGTGGGGAAGGGGCTCGTCCGGCAGCGCGCCCAGCCCCTCTTGCCACGGCGCGGCTGGCTGACGGCGTTGCTCTCCCCAGGCGAAGCACACCCAGGAGGGCAGCCAGACCTGGGGCGTCAACGGGGAGACGGGCGCCCTGGTGGACATGAAGGAGCTGGGCGTCTGGGAGCCCCTGGCTGTCAAGCTGCAGACCTACAAGACGGCCGTCGAGGTGAGGGCGCGGCTGCCTGCGGGGCTACCTTGCTACTTGCCTGCGGAGCAGCCCAAGGGCTCCAAGCGGCTGTTTCCCCACCGCTGTGCTGGGGTCGTCTGGACGACGGCACTGGAAAAAGCTGGGGCGCTTGGGGGGTTTCGGGGCTGCCTCCGGGGCTGAATGAAATTCAGCCTGCCTGGGCGCCCTGCGCTTCCTTTCCACTAAGGCGGGAGAGAGGTGGTGTCTGCCCCTCGCCTCTTCCTCCCCCGGCCGGGCCTTGGAACGGGACACGCTGACGCGCCTAAAAAAGGTGCTGACGGCGGTGCCTCCGGAGTCTGGAATCGCGCTGGGCGCTGACGGGTGTTTTGAAGAGCTTCCGTGAAATTCCCTGACCGGAGTCCGTCATTCAGTGTGGAACGGAGGACTGAGCGCCTCTAGCCCCTGCTTGGCCCAGGAATTTGGCTTGCGTCTCTGAATGGAGCCAGGGCTCGCCCAAGCGCTCCTCGTCTAAGCAGCCGTATTCCAAAGCCCGCCGTTGCCCTTGTTAAGCCAGAGTCCTTGCTGCTCTCTTGCAAGCCACCCAAAGGGCTGCGAGTCCAGAGTGGGTTGTGTAGCCGAGCCTCGGATGAAAACCTGGGTGCTGAAAAGATCAGCGAACTAGCGGCCTCAAGCCCCGAGAGTCTTCGGACGCCAGATCGCTGCTCGTTGCAAGAGCAGTTTGCGAGAGAGCTGCTAAGGGCCCTGAAAGCGCTCGGCTCCCTAACTAAAGCAATATTTGTATTTGCTTACAAGTAGTACTTATCTCTACATCTTTTTGAAGTCTCTCTCAGCCTAGAAAGTCCCAGGGCTAAAAGGTTTGGGAGCCTCTGTCCCAGTACCACCCCCTGGGCTGCTTTCTGCGCCCCCCCATCTCAGAGGGCAAAGGCCTGTGGGCCACACCTCGTCTACCCCGCCAATGGAGAGCTGGGTGGGAACTTCTCCCTCCCGCCGAGAGCCTCCTTTTCTCACTGCCCCCCTTTCCGTTTGCACGGCAGACCGCGGTCCTCCTCCTGCGCATCGACGACATCGTCTCGGGGCATAAGAAGAAGGGCAGCGAGCAGAGCAAGCAGCCCGGAGCCCCCACCGAGGCCCACGAGTAGCGCCGTGGGGTCCGGGCAGCTCGAGAGGAAGCCACGCAGGATCTGGAAGGACGCCCCCCCCCCGCGGAAGCCGTTTTGACTGCTGCCGTCCTTCTCCAGCTGTGGGCCCAGCTGCTGTCGGAGTCCAAAAAGGGGGTTGATCAGAGGCGGCGGAAGAGCCGACTAGACTTCAGCCTCTCCCGTTCGGTGTAAGGAGACGCCGACTATTTAAGTCCAGGCTGATGCTTTTTCGTGGCTTTGATAATAAAAAATGTCACTTCACGTTCATAGATTAAAACGTTTGGGTTGCTTTTTTTTTTACCCCCTCTGCGTGGCCCTGCTGGCTTTTCCTCCGTGGTGGGGGGTGGAAGCCGGTGCCCCTGGGTTCTGTCGCCCAGCCTGGCCACTGAGTGCCGCTGGGCGTGTGCCCAAGTCGTGCCTGGCACCTTCCCGCTGCTCAGGGTTGCTGCATCTGCCATGTGCCCCGAGCAGCAGGTTGGTCTAGATGGTCTCCGTGACTGCCTGCCTTGTGGGTTCTGCAGCCCAGCAGCAAAAATGACACCAGGCGAAGACCACATTTGTATCCTGTCCAGCAAACGCCCAGGTGTCAGATTTTATCTGAGCTTGCCTAAAATAACTACTAGGCAGCGCAGCCTTAAAACAGGCCGGAAGTGTCTGGTGTGAAGCTGTGGCCAGCTGCCAACCAGCCACAGGACCAGTTTATGCCAGTAGTGCTGGGAGGAAACCAGAATGCACTTGAGACCCCACGCTGGGGCAACGCACCCTCCGAGTAAATTCCTCTCAGGCCTTGCGCTATTTGCCTAGGCGGCTTTAAATCAGGGGACTCCAAGCGTTTCATTGCGAGGGCCACATTGCATGTTTTACACGTTTTCCCAGGCGGAACAAAATCGGCTTTATACATGAATGGTATTGAAAACAATGAGTAAGTGTCACTTGGGTCTTTGCAGTCAGCACAATACGATTCAGAACAAAAGAGAAAAGTGACACATAAGAAGAGCCCTGCTGGATCAGGCCAAAGGCCCATCCAGTCCAGCTTCCTGCATCTCACAGCGGCCCACCACGTGCCTCAGGGAGCACATGAGACAACAAGATGCCTGCATCCTGTTGCCCACTCCCTTGCACCCGGTACTCTGAAGTAGCCCACCACCTTTGTAAGGAGGTTGCACAATCCATCATTGCCTATAGCCCACGATGGACCTTTCCTCCAGAAATCCGTCCAATCCCCTCTTAAAGGCATCCAGACCAGATGCCATCACCACCTCCTGTGGCAAAGAGTTCCACAGATTACCTACCCGCATTACGTGCAAAGCAGCAATGCTTAAACTGAGCTTAAACTGAGAAATGATGAGTAAAAACGTCAAATATTTTAAGTAGCTGTGGGCTGGATGAAATCCTGTGGCGGGCCAGATTTGGCCCCCAGGCTGCAGTGTGGAGACCCCCGCTCTTCTTGCTGCCTTCTGTTCCTGCCCCTTTCCCTCTTCCTTCCTCTAGGTCTTGTGTTCTTTGAGTGCCTAATGAAGGGAACAGAGTGGAGATTAGACAAGCAGCAAAATCCAGCCCTCCCTTCACAGCGTGTGAACCTCGTTTTGATGTTTCTTCAAGCTGGACCAGATGGGAGGAAGAAGATCAGCCCCCCACTCCTTGTCTGTACCCAAATGCACCCACCAAGGGGCGGGAGAAAAATAATAATAATAATACTTGGATTTATATACCGCCTTCCTTAGGCACCAGATTTCTCTAATGACTATAACTCAAGGCGGTTTACATAGGCAGACTTTATTCAGAAACCCGAAGGTTTTCACAATTCTTACAGAAATGTTCTATCTTTCAAGAACTACACACATACAGATGGATCTTTCTGGATTTAGTCCTTCTTTCTGGCCACCCGTTTGTCTTCTGCTGGCTGATAAGCAGCTTTCCTGCTCCCACCAGAGAAGCGGCTGGACTTCGGCACAACTCCCCCTCACACAAGGCAGCCGAAGCTCAGCTGTTAATCAGCCGCAATTAATGAGGCCTGCGCTCACAGAGACTTCCGGCTGTCCCGAACTGGCGACCTTCAGCTCTTCAGCTCTTACCTTCAGGGAAACGGAGGCATTAACCCTCTCAACTAAATCTTCTGCCCAAAACGGTTGAACCACGTCGGGCATCACTTGGGGCACTGCCTGAAGGCTGTTGTGAGTGGTGAACCACATTGGTCCAGCCTAGCTTTGCCTCCACAGCCGGCAGGGTGGCTGACCAGTTGGTACTCCTAGTTCTAGACATAGTTGCTAGAGTGGGGAGTTTAAAAATGGCAGCCATCCGCTAACAGCCCCGTGACAGGCAGAAATGGAACAGGTGGTGCGTTGATGGGGGCCATCCCCCACAAGCCTGCAAGACTACAGAAGCCCAGCCTTGTAGAGAGGCAGGGCGCTGCAAGAATCACATGGGATAAACACCACCTTGGACGTGGAAAATAGTGGCAGGTTCCCAATTGTACGATCACGCAAGTCACCAAGTTTAATTGCAGGCTGACGTGTATGCAATTTTCTGTTCAAAGGTGCTGAGATCAGCGCCGCCACCCAATTTTTGGTGGATCACAGAACTGAGGCTGCTGTGCTGTGTTAAAAGTGGCCTTTTTCTACATGCACTTTGCACATGCCCAGTGGCACTGCTACACACACACACCATGTTCCTTGTTCGTTGTTTTTTTTCTTTCTTTCTTTCTTGGGTGGCGTTTTGTGCGTGCATCCAAGGAAACGAGCGTGGCTACCCGATCTGGAAAAGGAAAGAACCCCAGAGGAGCAGCCGTGCCAGTCATTTTTGCAAGCACCGCAACCGGAGTGCGCGGATCAGGACGGCGCCTGCACTCCTATACACGCTTCCCTGGGAGTCAGTCTCCATTGAACACACTGGGGATTACTTCTGAGTCAAATTGCATCCCACTGTGCCCACCCGGCAATACAAGGAAAGCGACGTTTGGGGCTTCCCCCGATACTTTTGCACGCAGCGTCCCCTTTAAGAGCCTCGTTTAGGGGGTGGGGCCGGCGAGGCCTCGCCCCTTTAAGAAGGAACCGGAATGATCAGCTGCGGCGTCACGTGGCTGCAGCTTTGCAACAACATGCTGAGATGGGGCGGTTGGGGCTGCGCGGCGCTGCTGTGGGTCTTGGGGGCAGTGGCCGGGGGTTCCGCGGGCTACAGGCGGAAGGTAGGTTTGGCGGGGACGCGGAGGGGGACAAATGGAGGGATGCAGGGCTGTGGGGGAGGCATGCTCGCGGTAACCGGTGTTGGTTTCTGGCTGGAGGGTTTAGCCCCCGAGCTTGTCTCATGGCTTGATTCGTTTTTGAAAAGGTGCCGGGGCTTAGGCGTGCTGGCAGGCTGCGCCCCCTGCTCTGTGAGCCTCACACACTTGGGTCATGGGTGTGCTGTAGTCAGATTTGGGGAGAGAGAGAGAGATTGTGCTCTGTGTATGCTCAGAGGCCCTTTTCCCTTTCTCCCTCCTTGGTCTTAACCGGGTGGCTTGTGTGGCCTGACCAAATTCGGATGGTCCAATGGAGAACCTGCCACCGTTTGCCTTCCCTTTTTATGTTGGCTGGGAGGGAAAAAAAAACGGGAAGGAGCTGTTGAAATGGGAAGTGAAAGTGGTGGAAAACGGAGAGAGGGTTTGTGGCGCTGGGAGCTGTCGTAGCAGCTTGAGCAGAACTCAAAATCACTGCTCGCTTTTAAGCTTCCCACGGTGTATAAGACCCTCAGAAGAGCCCTACCAGATCAGGCCCAAGGCTAGTCTAGCCCAGCTTCCTGCGTCTCAGTGGCCCACCAGATGCCTCTGGAAGCACACAGGGCAACGAGAGACCTGCGTCCTGTTGCCACTCCCTTGCATGTCAGAGACAGCCTACAACTAAAACAAGGAGGCTCGTAGTAGCCTGTGATGGACCTTCCCTCCATCAGTGTAGCCAAACCCCTTTTCGAGGCATCTAGGCCATCACCACATCCATTGGCAAGGAGTTCCACAGACTGACACGCTGGGTAAAGAGCGTGCGGGGTTTTGTGGGGCCCGGTCCCCGTTTATTTAGTTGCGATAGTTCCGAGTGCAACTGATCAGAACTGGAAGTGTAGCTTTACATTTGAATTGTCAAAAAAACAACACCACTTAACTGCTCTTCTTCCGAGCATCCTGGGCTAGCCCCTGCCCATGGTTGTGAGAATAACCTGGGAGATTGTGAAAACTCAGGGTCGGCCATTAAGCTTCGTGGGGCTTGGGAGTCTAAGAGGAGGCCACTATACCCTTCTCCCTAACCTGCAAGATTGCTGTGTTTTAGAGAGGAGGAGGGAGCCACATGCCCCCTTAAGCTCCTTGTAGCTCCGGCCCATCTGTGAGGCCAACTAAGATGGGCTGCCTCAGGCAGCAGATTGGAGGGGTGTGTGTGCCCATCTCTGTCTGCCGGCTTGCTTCTACCACTCCTCTTCCTCCTTCTACTCCCTGGATTGGAAAAGGGGGACAGAGAGAAAATGGGGGGGGAGTGTTGACAGAGGGAGCGTTGCTGAGTGGGCGGAGTAGAGTCTGGTGCATCCGCAGAGGAGAGGAGCATTTGGCTGGTTGACTCTGGAGTCATGAGACCTCCTGCCTTAGAGGAAGGGTGTGGCCAGATTCATTAGAGACATGCGCAGAGTGAGTGGAGAAACAATAGTAGCTTCTCATCTTGGCTCAGAAGATGTTCAGAGACCCATTTATGCTCTGCCCTGGGCAGATTCCCCCCCCCCCACATCCTGTTAAAACAGCGAGAGGCCTGTAAATGGTCAAGTCTGCCTGCGCAAATGAACCCCCTGGAATTCTCTGGAATCCAGATCTCGACTGTCTGGTGCTTCTTCGTCCTTATGAGACTCTTCTGACCTGGCTAAAAGGTTAGGGAGTCAGTGGGGGGGGGAGCAGATATAATCAGAATTATTATATGCAGTGTTCCTTTTGGAGAGCCTTGTTTTCCCTTTGTAAAGTTTCCAGATGGAGAAAAGCACTTTGTCCCCAGATGGCACATGGTGTTTCTTCCTTGGTGCTCCTTTTTTTCTCTGCAATTCAGGTTTCTCTCTCTCTCTCTCTCTCTCTCTCTCTCTCTCTCTCTCTCTCTCT
>JAJKFI010032438.1:0-19917 GCA_029204185.1 Lerista edwardsae | reverse complement strand
CTCTCTCTCTCTCTCTCTCTCTCTCTCTCTCTCTCTCTCTCTCTCTCCCCTCAAAGACTCTGCAAAGTAAGGAAATGTTTGTTCCCTTACCTCAAGGCTACATCACTGCTGGAAAACTGGATAGGATCGGGCCCTCAGGCTGCAGTCCTATCTAGACTTCCATAAGAACATAAGAAGAGCCCTGCTGGATCAGGCCAAGGCCCATTACATCTAGTCCAACTTCCTATATCTCACAGTGGCCCACCAGGTGCCCCAGGGAGGCATGAGACAACAAGATGCTTGCATCTTGTTGCCACTCCCTTGCACCCGGTAACAGTAGCCCTCCACCTTTGTAAGGAGGTTGCACAATCCATCATTGCCTATAGCCCACAGAGTAAATCCCATTGAACACAATGCCATTTACTTTCTGAGTGGACATACAGGCTTGAGCTGTAAATTAGAATCTAGATTAGTGGTTCTCAAACATTTCAGCACCGGGACCCACTTTTTAGAACGGCAATCTGTCCAGGACCCACCAGAAGTGATGTCACGGCCAGGAGTGCCGTCATTGTTACTCCACAGCCTGCTGCTTTCCTGAGAACGCAGCAAGAAGTTGAGTTATTTCTCAGCCACTGACCAAGAGCAAGTGAATCAGAAAGAAGAAAAGTCAATTTACAACCTCGACACAAGCAAAATAACCGCACAGCCTTCCCTCTTTCCAGCATCCCGTCTTCCCATTTTGTCAATATGGCTGCTCTAGGTGCTCCGCGACCCACCTGAAATTGGCTCACAACCAGTAGTGTCATTCACAAACAAGCTGCCGGAACGCGAGGCGGGACTTACCGCCTGATTGGCTGCTCGTTCGTGACGTGTCGCTGCCTGCCCGACCGCTGCGTGGGCACCCCGGCTTCGGAGGGGGTGCCCGCTTGCCTGGGGGGCACGCTGGGTGCCTAGGCGAGCCGCGGAGGGGCGCGCCACACGGAGGGAGCCCCCGCGACGGGCAGGCAGGCAGCGACGCGTCACGGACTGCCTGTCAATCAAGCGGTAAGTCCCGCCTCGCGTTCCGGCAGCTCGTTTGTGAATGACACTACTGCTCACAACCCACTGGTGGGTCCTGACCCACAGTTTGGGAACCACTGATCTAGATATCAAATGCCATGTTAACTATAACCATAAGAGACCAGAGAACAGGCCCAGCTCTGTCCAGCACTCCAACATTAGCTGCAATGACTGATCTCCTTTTGAGCTTTATAGATGTTACCGTTCTGACGAAGGTCTCCTGGCAGGCAGCCTTGCACCCAAAGGCAGCACTGGAGATGCTGATGCAGAACGCCAGGATGTTGAACACCAGAAAGACACCCAGCATCCCGTTTTGTATGTACTGTCAATGAAGCAGAGATTCGGGCCAAAAGGAATCACTTTTCTGTACCATATACAGCCATATCCACAGGGGTTTTGTTCCAGACCTCCCCGTGGATACCTGAAACCGTGGATACTTGGGATGCCTTTTTAAAGATAAGGGAACATCAGTGGTTTTGCTGCCACAAGGTTTAAAAAAAGGAGATTGGTTTAATGTTCCCTTATCTTTTTAATAAGGGACGTGGTGGCGCTGCGGGTTAAACCGCTGAACTGTTGAGCTTGCTGACCTGAAGGTTGGCAGTTCAAGGCCATGCAACGGAGTGAGCTCCCGTCACTTGTCCCAGCTCCTGATCCTATGCCCCGGGCAAGACCCATCTGTTCCTCCTCCTATCCTGAAGGGTGCAGAGCCCACTCTTGAGGGTTGCGACAGGCACTCACTTGAAAGATCACTTCGTTTTCGTAACATTGTCGAAACTGTTTGGCATCCAGGTGGCTGCAGAGATTCATGCCGTACCACGATAAGTGGGAGAAGGCCAATGAAACGGAGAGGATCACAATCCCAAAGCCAGCCGCTATGGCACTCAGAATGTTCATTCCCAGCATGCCCTTCACCTAGGAGCAGCAGACAAATTTATTTAGGTACATCAGAAGAGCCCTGCTGGATCAGGCCAAGGCCTATCTAGTCTAGCTTCTGTATCTCTCAGTGGCCCACCAGATGCCTCATGAGGCACACAAGACAACAAGATGCCTGCGTCCTGCTGCCACTCCCTTGCACCTGACATTCTGAAGTAGCCTACTGCTAACACAAGGAGGTTGCACCACCCATCATGGCCTACAGCCCAAGATGGACTTTTTCCACCGGAAATCTTTCCAATCCCCTTTAAAGGCACCTAGGCCAGATGCCATCACCACCTCCTGTGGCAAGGAGTTCCGCAGATTAATCAGCGATATCAACCCAACACAGCACTTTGCCCCACCCCTGTTGCTACAAGATTCCATTCATGCGCATGCCAGTGTACGAGACAACCTCAAGACCAGGAATTTTAGGAGTTCGGCAACTAATAAAAAGCAATAGCCAGGTATGCTTCTCTGGGTCCTGTCTTGTCTCCCCATCACCACAGTGCCCAATCACTAAAGATTTACTATTGGCATCTTGGGGTTCCTGGCAGCTGCCACAGACAGGGATCCCGAAAGGATGTACTGCAAAAGATGGAAGAGAAGGTCAGAGGAAATGATTAAGTCAGGCATGGACCAGCTTAATAGCATCTTACTGTAACATATTTCCCCCTCCCTTCTGGCTGAATATGTGGCTCCATCTGAACAAATCTGAAAGACGGACAACGTGCCGTCCTTCATTGAAGCCTGGAATTGTTGGATGAAGGTGCCTTCCTAGGGATGCTCCCCTAGGATTAGTTCACAGGGAACTGAATGCAACTTACTTCTGAGTAGACATGCGCCTCACGCAAGGACCCCACAATGCACCCCTAGTATAGAGTTGTGAAATGTACTTAGCCACAAACTGCATTGAGAATCCCATGTGGGAGCTTGGTCCTGTGCCCGTGATTTCCATCTCAATGGCCACCCCCGGCGGTGCTCAGACTTTGGGCAGGAAGCTCAGCCCAACTGGGGTGGAGGACGGGAGATCCAAAACAAGGCACAGGATGAGCCATTTTTTTTTTCTTCTGGGGTGCAGAATGTCATCGCATTCGGTTATGTACAATTACCGGGATTCCCGTCCAGTATGGGGTCTTCGCCACAATGTAACCAGAAGTATAATAATTCGCCAGGTCTAGCACGACTCCAAAAGCGATTCCCAGGATTCCTATCGACAGCTGTGTGATCTGCGAAGAGAGCATGAAACAGGACATTTGCATCACAGCGCATTCCAATAGAGGGTTGCTGCACGCATCGTGTTTGCTTTCATATGTGGAGATAGTATCTGTGTAGGGGAACACACTCATACATTACATGGTGGACCGCTTCTGCTCCCTTTGCTCCCTTACCTATTCATGGTTCTCTCCAATGGTGTACCTGGGGGGAGATTCAAGGGGACAAATACCCCCGGGTGCCAAACAGCAGGGGGTGGTGCCACAACCCACTCCCCCCTGCCATCCAAAACTGGGTGACCAGTTTTCCAGTGGAGCTGGAAAAGGTGCAGAAGAGAACAACAAAAATGATTATGGGGCTGGGGCCCCTCCCTTATGAAGAAAGACTGCAGCGTTTGGGGCTCTTGAGCCTAGAAAAAAGGCGCCTGAGGGGGGACATGATTGAGACATACAAAATTATGCATGGAAGGGATAGAGTCGATAAAGGGATGTTCTTTTCCCTCTCTCAAAACACCAGAACCAGGGGGCATCCACTAAAACTGAGGGTTGGGAGAGTTAAAACAGATAAAAGAAAGTACTTTTTTACCCAGTGGGTAGTCAATCTGTGGAACTCTTTTCCACAGGAGGTGGTGATGGCATCTGGTCTTGATGCCGTTAAGAGGGGATTGGACAGATTTCTGGAGGAAAGGTCCATCGTGGGCTATAGGCAATGATGGGTTGTGCAACCTCCTTACAAAGGTGGAGGGCTACTGGTATGGGTGCAAGGGAGTGGCCACAGGATGCAAGCATCTTGTTGTCTCATGCCTCCCTGGGGCACCAGGTGGGCCGCTGTGAGATACAGGAAGCTGGACTAGATGGGCCTTTGGCCTGATCCAACAGGGCTCTTCGTAGGTTCTTATGACCTGCAACTCCCCTCTACTCACCCCCAGGGCCAGCGGCTCCCCCTTATAAAACTTCATCAGTGGTGTTTCCTTCCCACTGCTGGCGAACAGCTGGGGGTGTTGAGTCACGATCCGAGCTGACGGCACTGCTCCGGAATATTCTAGATCCATGGTGGATTCAGAGGGATTTGTGGGGGGCGGGGGTACAATCTGAGCTGGAAGGACAGCTCCCGAGTCCCGTGAGTCCATCCTGGTTGAGGAGGGGGGCTTGTGAAGGACAGCAGAACAGTCACCTAGTCAAGCGACATGGACGGAGAGGGAGCAGGAAAAGGAGCCTTCGGGAACACAGGAGACAAACACATGGAAAAGTTGTTTTAGGAGGCACTGTATTTTGCAACACAAAGTGCAGAGTGGCTGCTCTTTCAGCTTCGAACATGCCTGTCTACTTAGAAGTCCCATTACTGTCAATGGGCAGAGGCGGATCTAAGGGGGGGCAAATCTGTAAGTGTTGCAAGAAGCCTTACCCTGTCATGTAAATCCCTCCTCTCCCTTGCTGCTGTAGCCAGTAAGCAACGCCAAGATGTTGCGGTTCCCTGTGAGGATTGGCTAAAACGGTGCAGGAGAGGCGTGATTTCCACTGCAAGGTAAGGCTTCTTGCAAAACTTACAGATTTGCCCCCCCTTAGATCCGCCTCTGTCAATGGGGCTCACTCAAGGGCAGCTAGAATTGCCACTCTGAGCGCAACGCTAACCTGCAGGTAGGCCGGCACAGTTAGGCCAGCACAAGTGCCACAGTAAAGCGCACTTAAACCACTCTCATGAGTCAGGGAGGACGGCGCACATCTTTGTGCTGGCCTCCCTGACTCCGAGAGTGGTCCAAACACACTTGACGTTGGCCCTTGTGCTGGTCAAACTTTGCTGGCCTAACTGTGCCGGCCTAACTCCAGGTGAGGAGTGCACCGTTCGTAGCTAAGTTTTGCAAGCAACCCCTTGGCTTCGCTTTCCCCTTGAGGATTGTGACAGTGGTAAGGGAGAAGGACGATTTACACAGCAAGGGTAGGCTTCTTGCAAAACGAGGCACTCCACACACACCCCTCGCCCACAACCTTATAGGGGCGCTACTGGTGTCACATTCTCAGTGTGGAAACACAGGAAACCGAAACCAGTCCCTAGCTCCCCACCCCTTATGTCGGCTGCGTTCAACGCACGGACAGCAAAAGCCATACTTGTTGAATTCTGGCTGTTGTTTAGGAAGTATTAAAAGCAGGGCGCTGGAGGTGAGGATCAGGTGGAAACCTTAAGGGCAAGGATGGAGAATGTTTACAAGTGTATGTGTAGGTGTGTAGCTTAGACGTACTTCCGCGTAGTTGGTTCTACTAACTACTGAGTACGCCATGCCACTGTGACAAAGCACAGCCGCAGGGGCCAGGCGAAAACGTTGGCAACCTCGGCTGTTTGGGCGTTCCCTCGGAAACAGAGAGGGCGTGGTCTGAAGGAGAGGGGCGCTTTGCTCCGGCCAGGGGAAATCCCAGCCTCCATGTCGCGATGACCCCCCCCTCTCCTCCCCAGTTACCCCCTCCTCCGCGGTCTGGCAGCTCCTCCTCCCAGGAAAGAGACGTCGCGAGTGTTTCTTCTGGCTGGGAGCCCAGCGGGGTGACGGGATCGGCGGCGGCTCCTCCTGCTGCTTCCTCCGTGCAAAGCCCGCTTCTTCCTCCGGGGGTGCTGCGCGCTCCCCAACTCCGCCAGACGCCCCTCTAGAGCGCACGGCGCAGGGGGCACATTTCCCCGCCGCTCCCGCGTATCTCCTGCAGATCGCGAACGGGAGGCGGCGGCGGCGGCGGCGACTGTCCCGCCCAGATGGCCACGCGGGGCGCTGGGTTGCCTCCGGAGACCGCACAGTGCAGCAATCTCGGCTAGCCGATCGCAGAGAAGAGCTCGTTCAGACGACCGCATCCTTTCGCCCCTGGGAGAGTCGTTGAAGGCGGGCTGGAGAGAAGATGCGGGCGCCTTCCCCGCTCAGAGGCCCCTATCAAGCCAGACTCATTCTCCTCCGCTGTTGCTGATGGGAGAGCCTAAGGGCGCACTGCTAACCTGGAGTGAGGCAAGCGAAGTTTGGCCGGCACGCACAAGGGACACCATAAAGCGCGTTTGCACCCCTCCGAGTCAGGGAGGATGGCGCACGCCAGCAGGCCTCTCTGGCTCCGACGGTGGTGCAAACACACTTTACGGTGCCCCTTGTGCCAGCCAAACGCTGCTGGTTTAGCTTGTGCCGGCCTCACTCCAGGTTAGGACTGTGCTCTAAGGCTGCGAATGGTTGCCTTGCTCATCCCTTTTGGTGAGTCTGTGGCAGAGGGAGCGGCTTGAACGGAGGAAATGCTGACTTGCAGCTCAGTGTTTTTTTAGCCCAGTGCCAGGGCTGGCCTATTCGCGAGGCTCCTGCCTCAGGCAGCAAGTGAGTTGTTGGGGCCTCTGTTAGCCTCCACATCTCCGCTGCTGTTCCTCCTCCAGTTCCCTAGCTTGGAAGAGAAGAAGAGAGGAGGGCTAGAGTGTCTTTCCACTACACTTCCTCTTCGGCTCCCAGTGGCCCATCTTGGGGGAGAGGTGAACAAGTCCTCTTGTCTCCCTCTTACAGTCCGGGGAACAGAGACAGGCACATCACCAGGCACTGCCTAGGCACAGATAATGAATTTGCAGATAACAAACCATTGATCAAGGGCCGGCTGCAAGGATTTCTTGCTTTGAATGGAGCAGGAGTGCAGAGGCAAATGAGGCTCAAGGGTGCCATCTAGAGGTAAGAGAGCCACCCTGCCCAAGCTTCTACCCCAGGCAGAAGCTTATTCTTAAGAATAATTATCCAGAGATAATTCTGATGTCACAAATCCTAGTGCCACAGAGTTGGCTCTTCAGTCTTAGCCTGCCTGCCCCTTAACAAGAGCTCCAAAGCAGCAAAAAAGCAGAGGAGGATCTCCGTATCACTATTCCCATTGTCCCTCCCTCCCCATATGGCATTCTCACTGCTCTGAAAACACGGCCGTGTAACAGGAAGCCAAAGACAGCACCGAATCAAGTAAAGGTCAGAAGGCTTAAGAAAGGAGGAGCGGCGCCAAACCTTTATTCCAAAGACAGAACTCGAGTCCGCCTTGGCAGAGGATTTGTGCGGAGGGTTTGTCTTGGCAGCAAAGAAAAATGGCCTTGTTCTTGGGCAGAGGGAGGAGCCCGTTTGTGAACGTTGCTGTTGAAACAGCCTCAGTTGACACAGTGAAAAATGCAACGTTTTTCACCTTCGGGTGAGAAGGGGGAGGCTGTTGCAGGAGCAGATGGGGGGCAAAGTGGACCATCGGGCAGTGGTGGGTCATTGGGCAATTCAAAGCAACAGCAGCACCCCTCCCCCTCAGCATAATTCTCCAAAGAACATCAGGCCTGGGTCACATCATAATTTCTGAAAAAGAAATGAACAGGAGTTTATTCCTCTGTCCTTATTGCCTGCAGTCACATCCCACTTTCCTTCTAGGGAGTGCAGGGCTGCCCAGAGGCGGATCTAAGGGGGGGGAAGCTCTAAGGTTTGCAAGAAGCCTTACCTTGCAGTGGAAAACACTCCTCTCCTGCACCGTTCTAGCCAATCCTCACAGGGAACAGCAACATCTTGGCGTTGCTTACTGGCTACAGCAGCAAGGGAGAGGAGGGATTTACGTGACAGGGTAAGGCTTCTTGCAAAACTTACAGATTCCCCCCCCCTTAGATCCGCCTCTGGGGCTGCCTCTTGACTCTTTTTATGCACACAGCACCCCCACCAGGTAGGCTTTGCAAAGAAAGAGTGGCAGGCCCAAAGTCACCCCGCAGGTTTTATGACTAGGCAGAGACGGGCGCCCCAGTCTTCCTGCCCCAAGGATTGCCTTCTTGCTGCGACACCACACGCGCTTAGCACAGCCCGAATGCAGAATATTTGGTTATCCATCTGCTTAATAAAAAAGCATATAATTGAAATCTAAAGTGAACCGGAAAAAAAACCATGAGATGGTGCCACAACAGAAAAACAGTACCATTGGCCAACCCCAAACAGGATCAAGGCTGGGAACAAGGAAATGTCCTTGTTAATTTAAATCGCACCGTGCCAAGTCTACCATTTGGCCTTCCACAAGGCAAAGTGTATTGGAGGTGGGGGGGGGGAGGCACCAAGTTCTCACCTTGTTCGTTTCTTCCCACGGCATCGTAACAGTTTCCCCTGTTTGCCACCTGGAGAGGGGAGACCAAACCAACAAGATCACTCAAATGTTCTCCCTTCTAGAGAAGCGGCTCTCAAATGCTTTCACACCAGGACCCACTTTCTAGAATGACAATCTGTCCGGGGCCCACCAGAAGTGATGTCATGGCCAGAAGTGCCATCGTTGTGACACCATAACCTGCTGCTTTCCTTGAGAATGCAGCAATCAGTTGGGCGATTTCTCAGCCGTTGTCCAATAGCAAAGTGAACCAGAAAGAAAAAAGCCTATTGATAGCCTTGACCCAAGCAAAACAACCAGACAGCCCTCCCCCTTTCCAGCATCCCATCTCCCCATCTTTTCAATATGGCTGCTCTAGGTGCTTCACGACCCACCTGAAATTGGCTCATGACCCACTGGTGGGTCCCAACTCCCAGTTTGGGAACCACTGGTCTAGGGGTTTGGGATGTCCGAACAGTTCTTCCACAAAACCCAGAGTCATATTTTGCCCGGCTCCTGTGCAAAACCAGCTCCCTTCATCCCGGCCTGCCCCAACTTACAGGTGAGAATGAGGATGCCAAGGATGAAGAGAATTGCCGCAGCTACCAAGCCCCACTTGCGGAGGGAGTGCTCATCTGGAAGGAGACAAGCAAGCCAAAGATTTAAATACAAGAATCAAGTGCCACGGCAGGGTAAGAGAATACCAGTGGATAAGCAACATCTGTGGATTGGAGGCAATCTTAGAGAGTTGAAAGATTGGAGAGATGCATAGCTTCTTCAGATGTTCCCATCCCCTCTGTCTCTCTTCCCTGGATAAACAGGTCTTGCAGGTTTTTTTCAAACAAAGAACCTGCAACACCTGCTTGACCAGAGGCAACAGTAGGATGAGGGAGCATCCCAGGAACAGCCATGCTTCTTTCGAGCCAACCTTCAACTCCCTGAAAGAATAGCTGGCTGGGACTCACCATAGTAGAAAACACCCTGATAATTATTCATCTCAACACCTGCAAAAAAAGAGAAGGCATGTTAGATGACTGAGACGAGTTAAGAGCCATAAGGCCCAACCCTCCTGCTCTGGAGTAGAGTGGGAGATCAAGGGTACATTGCAGATGGAATTATATGCAGGCATTTGTTGACAATCCTACCCACACTTTCCTGAGAGAAAGCCCCACTGAATGCAATGGGACTTACTTCTGTGTAGACAGACATGCATAGGATTGCACTGTAAAGCACTCTGCAGAATCATCGGGGGAGGGGAAGGTGTTGCGTTTTCCCCCTCCCCATCCTGTGTATGCAGGTGTTTGTGTGTTGACCTGCAGAGAGACTTTTGGCCACATGCGGATTGTGCAGTGCATGGGATATTCACGCGTGTGTGTGGTCTGTGTGTACGTAGGCATGGATACACGGCCCCTTGTTATGACAAAGAGAGAGGCGCCAAGTGTCTTTCTGGAGGGGAGCCAGGCCCGACAGATCCCTCCAAGGAAAGCACAGCAAAGAGCGAGGCCAAGATTTTCCCCTTCTCCCCTGCTTTTTACATACCGGCTCTCTTCTCTTGGTCCACAGAGGGCCTTTTTGTGGAGCTAAGTACTGGAAAACACAAGACGGGGATATGAAGCTGAAACACAGCTCCACCAGGATTGGCCCACAGTGGCCTCTGATGGCAAGTGGTCTGTCCCTGCCCCCGCCCCCCCACCCCACCCACCAACACAATTGGCCCCAATTCTAGGGGCTCACCTGTCAATCTTGTGCTGTGTGTGTGAATGCCTTCTGTGGTCATTGCTGCCATTGTAGATGTTCTTTCTGTGGCCAACTCTCCTCTCCTCTTTCCTTCTAGAAAAGAACATGTAATTGCAATCCTCAGAGAGAGCGAGAGCCAGTGTTTTTTACCCTGTGCTGGTAAAATAGCCGAAGCAGACCTGACCCATCACACAGTGGCACTGACCAGGAACTGTTGGCTGAGCAGTGAGACTCACCTGTCAGAGTTGAAAACACAGAGGGCTCCCCGGTGGTGCTTCCTGTCTCATGCGTCTGTGTCTGTGCAACGATGGGGGCTGAGCTCCCTGAAATGGTAGCAAGGATTCAGTGGGCCGAAGCCCCCTCTGTGGATCACTAGCAAAGTATCGTAAAAGCAGCATCTCTCTCTCTCTCTCTCTCTCTCTCTCTCTCTCTCTCTCTCTCTCTCATATTGTTACAACAGCCCCGTGAGGGAGGTCCAGCTGGGAAAGGGCAAGTTGCTCGAATGGGGGCAGGAGAGGGGGGAATGAGGTGGTGATGGGGGGCAGAGCAGCAGTGGGTGCAGGGCAAGGGCAAATTGGGTCTCCGAAGAATTGGGTCCAGGGGGCCGCCACATCCTAACCCCCTTCCCAGACCCGATCCTGTGGCCTGAAACAGTTGCTTGTGCATTTTTAAAAACAGGATGTTTCGTTTCTCTTATTAACCAAGCAGTATTTATATGGGACGTGGTGGCGCAGCGAGTTAATCCGGTGTTGCTGGGCTTTCAACCGCAAGGTTGGGCGTTCAAGACTGCGTGACGGAGTGAGCTCCCGTGGCTTGTCCCAGCTCCTGCCAACCTAGAAGTTCGGGGCTGGGGCACCTCCCTTATGAAGAAAGACTGCAGCGTTTGGGGCTCTTAAGCCTAGAAAAAAGGCGCCTGAGGGGGGACATGATTGAGACATACAAAATTATGCACGGAAGGGATAGAGTCGATAAAGGGATGTTCTTTTCCCTCTCTCAAAACACCAGAACCAGGGGGCATCCGCTAAAACTGAGGGTTGGGAGAGTTAAAACAGATAAAAGGAAGTACTTTTTTACCCAGCGGGTAGTTAATCTGTGGAACTCTTTGCCACAGGAGGTGGTGATGGCATCTGGTCTTGATGCCTTTAAGAGGGGATTGGACAGATTTCTGGAAGAAAAGTCCATCGTGGGCTATAGGCAATGATGGGTTGTAGCCTCCTTACATTAGTAGTAGGCTACTTCAGAGTTCTGGGTACAAGGGAGTGGCAACAGGATGCAAGCATCGTGTTGTCTCATGCCTCCCTGGGGCACCTGGTGGGCCGCTGTGAGATACAGGAAGCTGGACTAGATGGGCCTTTGGCCTGATCCAGCAGGGCTCTTCTTATGTTCTTATGAAAGCACCTAAATGCAAGTAGATAAATAGGGACCACTTTGGTGGGAAGGGAACGGCGTTCCGTGCGCTACGGCGTAGAGTCATGCTGGCCACATGATTGGACAAAAACGCCAGCTCTACAGGCTTTGAAACGGAGATGAGCACCGCCCCCTACAGTCGGTCACGACTAGACCATTCAGTCCTGGGGAAACCTTTACCTTATTTATATACTGCTTATCATCAACATTTCACAAAGGGGTTTACAGGCAAATAGTAAGAACGTTAACTGTCTCCCTGTCCCCAAAGGACTCACAGTCTAAAAAAAAAAAAAAATGCAGAACCCCACCAGCAACAGCCACTAGAAAAGACCAGGGGGTGTGCAGGGGTGAAGAGGGACAATTACTCTCCCCCTGCTAAATATAAGAGGAAGACCACTTGGAAAAGTGCCTCTTGCCCACTTAGCAGGGTAGTACATTTGCAGGGAGTATATTTCCTACCAGTGTTTTCGGTGGCGGGTTTTATTGCAGGAGAGAAAGTGGCTATTTTGATTTTTTTTTAAATCAACATTCCAAAAGGGAAAGCATGGGCTAAGATGTGGCAACTCATGGGAAAACATGGTTGGGCAAACCAGTAACGGGCCGACCCTGGCACGGAAGAAGAGACCCCTTACCTTGTGCATCCTCGGCAGCGACGCAGCTCACAAGGGCAAGCAGCAGAACGACGGAGAGCTGAAACAGAAGCACAACATGATGCAATTGTCCTAGGTTGGGATTGTGTCTGTGTGGTCCCGTCCCCCGCAGACAGCTGGTGCCCCCGCATATCACAGGAAGCACCAACCACCACAGAATACCTTGTGCATCTAACCACTGTCTCAGTTTGCATAAGGGAGACAAGTTGCGGATTTTGGTCTCCTTGCTGCCGAGTGGCCTATGTGCTAAGAGTGCATAGAAATACAAAGTTGGACGGGTCATCTAGTCCAACCACCCTTCCTGTAGCAGAAAACTTTCCCAGAGCATGTCCAGCAGGTGCCTGTCGAGCCTCTGCTTGAAGGTCTCCAGTGGGGGAGAATCCACCACCTCCCTCCAGTGGCATTCTGTTCCACTGTCAAACCACCCTGATGGTCAAGAAATTGACGACGAGGGCGGTTCATCCAGACCGAACCGCTCTTTAAAGCCCGCCTTAGTTTGTAGGTTCACAGCAGCTCACAGAAATCCTTCCAGGCATGTATATTTCTTCCCCCAAGTAAAATCCTCCCCATGCTACAATTAGCATCTTTTCTCCATGCAAAGGATGTCAAATGAGAGGGGCAGAGCAGGCAATGGCATAAACAGAGGAACATTAACATGGTATGTATCATTCCAGGAACACACACAAACAGGGTCCATTTCTCAGTAATATGATCTATTTAATTGGCAGCCTTCTCCCATTCTAAAGTCATTTGTTTCCGCCGTGGCTGTAACTTTGTTAGGCAGCCCAGAGCTCTGTTTTTTGTCTCCAGCTGGCAGCCAGAATGCAGACAAAGGCTGCAACCCTCTCGGCGCTTACACGGAAGTCAGTCCCATTGCACTCAGGATTACTTCTGAGGAGGCATGCCTACGCTTGAGAGGTAAGTTAATTACAAATGCCATGCTGTGCACGTCAATTTCGCCCATCAGAGCCAATAAAACCGTCCCAGGGTCTAGAGGAAATGTGTTCTGGAATATCGTAAATTAATTAGATTATTTCCCCCCCTCCAATGTTTTTTGCTGCCATGCCACCAAACGAGCATTACGTCTCCTGCTAACAGGCTGCACCACCAACATTTTGAGCCTCATCGAACCCATCAAGCAACCACACAAAATTCATGCATGCAAAGATACACTCTACCTCATACGCTGCCCACCCCTGTTGCGTCAGATGGCCAGCTAGCCTAGTGGGCATTTCTCAGCTCTGCTGTTGTCTCCGGCTCTTTGCACAGGCAGCCTCTGGATATGGAAAATGACCGGGGATTCCTTCCCCTGTCACAATGAAAGACGTCGTGGTTTTTTTTTTTTTCCACAGAGAGATGTGGCTTGTAGGAAACCGCCAAAGGCTGTGGAAGGCGTGATACAGCCATCAGCAAAGGCATCTCGGAGCTGTAAGCCAGCCAATGTCCTAGAAAGGAATTCTGGAGTATCCGAAAACAGAGCAGGGCCTTTGGCTCCATTTACACAGCAAGGCTGGATTGTTTTTCTCTACGCCTCTCCTGCCTCTTTCCAATCGGCCAACCACCGAACTTCACTGAAATCAACCACCCTTCCCTTGACTCTGAGCAGTGCGATTGAGCAACTCAACTCTCTCTTCCTTCCTCTCTCATACACAAACACACACATCCATGCTCCAAAGTTGGTTGCTTTGCAGCTCAACTTGGAAATCTGCAGACAAGCATCAAGTCGCAGCCACACGGGACATCTTTGCCGAGGCCCGCGATGCTGTGCAAACTGGGCTCACGTCGGGGAGGAAAAACAAAAATCACACCATGGACGACTCAAAGCTGAAGCAAACGAGCTGTTCCAGGGATACCTGCAAAGGCTAGCTGGGAAATCTGGGTTTCACTAGATTCTGGCCTGCACCCCAGCCCCTTCCCTCGCAGCTGGGCCAGTCTCTTTCCATCCTGTTCTCATTGGAGACGCCTGGTTTTCATTTCCCTCCAGCCAAGGGGCTCATTTGCCCTGTCGCTCAGTCCAAATGGTTAATCCCTGGCAGGAAACCTTCGGAGCCAACAAAACGGTTCCAGAGACAGGAAACCAGAGCCGCGAAGTGGGTCTTTTTCCCCCGAGAAGCCTAGGCCTAGGGAACTCGGTGCTGGAAAAAGAAGGGGGGGGGACACTCACCTTCATGGCGGATGCTCAGAGACGCCGGGTGTGTGGCATGCAGCGTGCTGGGCGGCTGCAAGGGAATGAAAGGCCCCTCCAGTCATTTCCTCCTCTTGCCACTTCCTGGCACTCGGGAGTGGGTGTGACTCACAGCGGGGCACGTGTTCCTACAGTGGGCCATGCGGGTGTGTGTATATATATATATATATCTCAATGGTCCGGCAGAGCACATGCATTTCCGATTGTGGGCCGATGACACAGCTAGCAAAGCCAGCGCAGCTCAGGAGAGGGGAACCAAAATGGCAAGCCGTGCTGTTCCGTGGCTGGGAGACCACAGATCCTTTGTGAACTGTACTTCCGGAAAATGCAAGGGCCTTCCACGTGGCCCAAACAGTGACCATCTGAAGGGGCAGGACTTTAAAGAAATCGGCAATGCAGAAATTATTCGATTCTGGGGAAAAGCAGACCAAAAGGAGCACCTAGAATGTACACCTGGGGGGGGGAACACCTTAAGATGCCCTTGCTTTTTCCCTCCCCAGTTTTCTGCCTGCCACCTTCTTGGTCCTCTCTGCCTAGGACCTTATAGGGCAGGGGTCAGGGAACTTTTTTACCTTTTACCCCAAAATATAGATACGCCAACGTTGCCCCGCCCCACCAGAACAAAAGAAAAAAATAACATATTGGAACCCATTGCTTTTTATTTGATTAATTAATGAGCTTAATTAATGCTATGTAAATATGAAGTTGTAAAGGGTTTGGGAGAGTTAGGAAAGTTCTTTAAATATTTTTAAATCTTACTCTTATTGTAAATATCTAACTTGCTTAGTTAGATTTGATTTTGTCATGTGGGGTGTTAAAATATTCTTGCTTGATAACATCACTTCCTTTGGGGTAATGGACGGTCACACTGACAAGACACAGCTGGGCAGGCATATAGATTCATTACCCCCAGGAATTTCATTTTTACCCCATTTGGGGGAATTTACCCCTGTTCCCTGACCACTGTTATAGGGGCTTGTCTGTCCTATCACTCAGCCCAAAGGGTTAATCAATGGCATGAAATTTTCTGAGCCAACAAAAGGTGCCAGGATCCTTTCCCCTGGCCCACCTACCCGCCTGCTGCCCTTGACGTTTGGACAGCCCAGCAAACGACTTCCAGGACCAGGCATCTCCTCCACCCTAAATTCTCTTTGGCAGCAAATCCTCTCTGTAGAAGAGGGAATTGGGGCAGGTGCAGCTTTTGAAACCCTTCCTTGATGAGCTGCACCTGCCCAAATTCCCTCCTCTATACACAGGTTAAAGGTAGAGGCACTCTGTCTCAATTTGAATCAGGTAACCCTATTTAGGGGGGCAACAAGTTGAGCTTGACACTCAGCTGGGCCAAAATGGTGAAAACCTTGGCAATACCGTAATGTTGTATACCATTTGGTGCGGAATTTAATGCTGAATGCAGTGAAACAAACGGGAGTGCAATACCTTCATTCTGTCAAATGCTATGGCCCCAAAAACCACCAGAAAATGAAAATACAACTGTGATGTCATTTCCTGTTGCGATGTCACTTCCAGGCAGTAATGGGATCTGGGGATTGACTATAGGAACTCTGGGCAGGACTTCGGCGGGACTTACGTGTCATTGGCTGCCCATCCGTTCGGTCCACCGCCCGCCCTGGCCTCGGAGGGGTGCCGGCTCGCCAGGGGGGACGGGTGGGGGGCGCGCCAGATGAGCGGACATGCATCAGTGGGGCGCGCTCCCCAGGAGAAGCCCGCGTGGCCGGCGGGCAGCCGAAGGAACGAAACGGGCGGGCTGCCAATCACGCGTAAATCCCGCCCAGCGTTCCTGTAGTCAATCCCCAGATCCCATTACTGCTTCCAGGGCATCATTTTGCCCCCTGCTACACTTTCATTAGCTAAGCCAGTGGATAGGATTGGGCCCTTAAACGGTTTAAATGGTTGTTGTTCGTCACCTTGGGGCATGTTATAATCCAGATAAAACAAATGCTGTAATGCTAATTTACCTTCCATGGTCATTGAAAGGATTACATTGAGGTTTGCTTAATCTGATTGCTTAATCTGATTGCATTTTGCAAGGTATTTGCTGCCCTGAAATTATGCACAGTGAAGGGCGAAGCATCCATTCTGTGACATGCAATCTTGAATCCGACAAATGCCTGGAAATAGCAGCTGGAGCTTTGCCAAGAGGAAACAGTGCGCTTTCGCTCACACCTGCCCACTCCCTGCAGCCTCCCCACCCCCACATTTCCCCTCTTGGTTTTTCCTTTCCTGAGGAAGGAGGTCAAAGAGGGAGGCGGAAAGAATGAAATATGTTGCACATAACAGAAAACCTCCAGTTAAGAAGGCTGAGGAGGGGTCATTAGCTTGCTGGCGTTTGTCTTTCTCTGCAACAACAGAGCTACTAGGCCTGTCTAGAAACAGAGGTGGGATCAATGCAGTCCCAGATTCTCATAGGGATGGGGGAGGCAGAGGTGTAGCCAGTGATGTCATTCAGGGGGAATGGACCAGAATGGGTGTACCGGATCCTAACGGGCTCCGTGGCTGGTTCCGGGTTCCCGACAAGTGCCAATCAAAAGTGAGTTCCTGTTCCTAAATCATTTGAATGACACCACTGGGTGTAGCTGAAGAAGTGCAGGGGGTGAAGTTGCACCAGGCAACAAGCTTTTTTGGGGGGGGGCAACAAGCTGAGTGCAACACTAGTGGGCACAATGATGAAAACCTTTGTATGTATGACTAGTACCATCATGTTATATATCATTGGAAAGGTAATTTAATGCAGAACGCAATGAAACAAACCAGAGTGAAATATCTTTACTCTATCAAACGTTACAGCCAAGAAACCAAAAAACGGAAACACAAGTGTGATGATGTCACTTCCTGCTGTGATGTCACTCCCGGGGCAACACCTTCATTTCATGCACTGGGCTACGCTTTCATTAGCTGGGTTATGTATACTTCGTCCTCAGCGATGCAATGGGAAGAGATGAGAGGACAAGTAAATTCCCCAAACATGCAACTCAGGCGCCTTCCGTCTCTGTTGCACCCTTGTGGCTAAGAGGAGAACAGCACTTTTTACTTGCTGAAGGGACGCCTTTTACATCAGTGGTTTTGCAGCAAAAAAGGTTAAAAAAAAGAGATTTGTTCAATGCACCCCATTCTTCTTAATAGGTGTCTCAGTATGGATAACTGAAACTGTGGATACTGAACCAGTGGATACCAGGGCACGCCTGTATTTATTTACAGCTACATGTTGTTGTTTACTCAGGAACAACAACGAAAAGCGTGTGAGTGGTTTATGTAGCGCACACGCACACAGAGAGATGCTTCCCAACTCCCATGAGCTAAATAAAAAAAAAGCCACCGCCCAGATGTTGCAAGCACGGAGATCGGTGCAGTAGACGTGCCCCTTCTTGCACATAGAATTTCCCATATGCCAGCGCCCGCCTCGACAACGCTTTACCGGACGGACCAACGTCCTGACTCGGCAGGAATCCGCTTCCGCTATTTCCCAATTGCGTTTAAGGGACGCCTCCCGAAAAGAAGGCGCGCGGAGGCAGAGCAGCGCGCTTCGACGCACGGGCGCTCCGTCTTAACGAGCCTTCCCAGGCCAGGGCGTGTCTCTCCGGCGTCCGAGCGCCGATACAACCGTGGGCTTCCGTCCCGGAGTCTTCGATCATCGTCTCGTTCAGCGACCGCTGCTTCCCTGGGAAAACGCGGAGCGCGGAGTTCCAGCGACGCATAACTTGAAGCTGGTCTCCTTCCAGACCTTCCCACCCCTCGTCTCCGTTCACGGCTCGACTACCAGGATCCACCGGAGATCAACAAACCAAAAGGCAGCTTCCGAGGCGCTGAAGTTTGGGTCGACGGAACTGCTGGGGGCGTCCCTTGGCCCAAAACCGAAGCGGAACAAAGGGCTCGCTTCCGCGTTCTCTGCCGCCAGCAGAGGCGCTCGGTGAGTCTCTTTAGGGGCTTAAAAAGGCTAGGAAACCTACCTTCTTTCGAGTCATCACCGCCCCCAAATATAGCTCGCAGCTGATGGGGGAGATCTTCCAACTTGGAGCTGTAGAGGCCTCCTTTGCTGTGCCCACTAGCCTCTACTGTCCAGTGTGTCCCGCCCCGCCCCAAACTTTGAATAGCAATTGGAATTGTCTCGCTCGCTCTCTCATACACACACAGAGCCCCAAGATGATTGACAGATTGAGGGCCCAATCTGATGCAGCCGTAGTGCCGTCCCAAGGTATGGGAACTAACGTTCCCTTACTTTGGGGAGAACTCCGTGACTGCCTGCCCCATGGCAGGACGCAGTGTGCACCCCATTGGCATGACTGCATCAGTGCTGGAGGGTTGGATAGGATCGGGCCCTTATTATGTAGTATTAAGTACATCCCTGAAATGCAGTGGCGTTTCTACAGGGAGGGCAAAGCTCTAAGTGTTGCAAGAAGCGCTTACTGGCTACAGCAGCAATACAAGGGAGAGGAGGGATTTACATGACAGGGTAAGGCCCCTTGCAAAACTTAGAGCTTTGCCCTCCCTGTAGAAACGCCTCTGCTGAAATGTGCATCCATGCATGTGTGTTTGTGTGTGCATGCCTGCGCATCCGGTTGCACACACATTTACCACAGAAGAGGAACATGCCTTCTCCCCCAGACAACAACGATACACCACGGTTTTGTTCTCTCTCTTCTGTGTCTCTGCGTCTCCTACAGCGGGCATAGTTACGCCTCTTGGTAACCATCATGGAATCAGGGAGCGGTCAAAAGTGTGAGCCCCCCCTGAGTGGCAAAGAGAGCCCATCCCTGCCAGTGGCCCTGAAGAAGTTTTATTGCGGGGAGCCTTTGGCCCTGGGGGTAAGTATAGAGCAAGACCGTGGAAATGTCTGTATTTTGTCATGGGGCATGTTAGTAAGCCAGGAGACGAAAATCTGGTATGCGGTAAACAGAGGGAGCAAGGGCGGTCGACAAAGACATGTCTCGGCGGCATTGCTTTTTACCGTTGACAAAGAGCAACGTGCCTTGCTCTTTAAAGACTTTGCAGGTTCCCTTGGTGTCGGGAAAAGGACAGCTGTGTTTGTGGGCATCGAGAACCAGTGGATTGTAGTAAACCAGTGGGAGGCAGGCCCCCCCGCGTCTGCAGGAGTCCCCCCCCCAAAAGGTGGCACTGAAATTGAGTGTTGGGAGAGTGAAAACAGATGCAAGGAAATAGTGTTTTGTTTTTACCCAGCGGGGCATTAACCAATAGAACTTGCCACAGGAGGTGGTGATGGCATCTGGCTTAGATGCCTTTAAAAGGGGATTTTGTCAGCTTTCTGGAGGAAAAGTCCATCATGGCCTATAGCCCATGGCCTATAGGCCATGATGGGTGGTGCAACCTCCTTACGTTAATAGGAGGCTTCTTCAGAACGACAGGTGCAAGGGAGTGGCAGCAGGATGCAGGCATCTTGTTGTCTTGTGTGCTTCATGAGGCATCTGGTGGGCCACTGTGAGATACAGGAAGATACTAGATAGGCCTTGGCCTGTTCCAGTGGGGCTCTTCTGATGTTCTTAAGTCTGTTAAAGCCAGTTGTTTGTTCCTGGGTGCACAAAGACGGCGGGCAACCTCTAGCAGGAAGTTGGAACTGAAGCTGGGGGTGGGAAGAACCAGAGCATTTTGCAAGGAAGTAATTGCTCAATTGCTCACCCCCCCCCAGGTGAAAAGCATGCTGGCTATGAATGTGGTGAGTACA
>JAJKFI010032437.1:0-19922 GCA_029204185.1 Lerista edwardsae | reverse complement strand
CTCTCTCTCTCTCTCTCTCTCTCTCTCTCTCTCTCTCTCTCTCTCTCCCCTCAAAGACTCTGCAAAGTAAGGAAATGTTTGTTCCCTTACCTCAAGGCTACATCACTGCTGGAAAACTGGATAGGATCGGGCCCTCAGGCTGCAGTCCTATCTAGACTTCCATAAGAACATAAGAAGAGCCCTGCTGGATCAGGCCAAGGCCCATTACATCTAGTCCAACTTCCTATATCTCACAGTGGCCCACCAGGTGCCCCAGGGAGGCATGAGACAACAAGATGCTTGCATCTTGTTGCCACTCCCTTGCACCCGGTAACAGTAGCCCTCCACCTTTGTAAGGAGGTTGCACAATCCATCATTGCCTATAGCCCACAGAGTAAATCCCATTGAACACAATGCCATTTACTTTCTGAGTGGACATACAGGCTTGAGCTGTAAATTAGAATCTAGATTAGTGGTTCTCAAACATTTCAGCACCGGGACCCACTTTTTAGAACGGCAATCTGTCCAGGACCCACCAGAAGTGATGTCACGGCCAGGAGTGCCGTCATTGTTACTCCACAGCCTGCTGCTTTCCTGAGAACGCAGCAAGAAGTTGAGTTATTTCTCAGCCACTGACCAAGAGCAAGTGAATCAGAAAGAAGAAAAGTCAATTTACAACCTCGACACAAGCAAAATAACCGCACAGCCTTCCCTCTTTCCAGCATCCCGTCTTCCCATTTTGTCAATATGGCTGCTCTAGGTGCTCCGCGACCCACCTGAAATTGGCTCACAACCAGTAGTGTCATTCACAAACAAGCTGCCGGAACGCGAGGCGGGACTTACCGCCTGATTGGCTGCTCGTTCGTGACGTGTCGCTGCCTGCCCGACCGCTGCGTGGGCACCCCGGCTTCGGAGGGGGTGCCCGCTTGCCTGGGGGGCACGCTGGGTGCCTAGGCGAGCCGCGGAGGGGCGCGCCACACGGAGGGAGCCCCCGCGACGGGCAGGCAGGCAGCGACGCGTCACGGACTGCCTGTCAATCAAGCGGTAAGTCCCGCCTCGCGTTCCGGCAGCTCGTTTGTGAATGACACTACTGCTCACAACCCACTGGTGGGTCCTGACCCACAGTTTGGGAACCACTGATCTAGATATCAAATGCCATGTTAACTATAACCATAAGAGACCAGAGAACAGGCCCAGCTCTGTCCAGCACTCCAACATTAGCTGCAATGACTGATCTCCTTTTGAGCTTTATAGATGTTACCGTTCTGACGAAGGTCTCCTGGCAGGCAGCCTTGCACCCAAAGGCAGCACTGGAGATGCTGATGCAGAACGCCAGGATGTTGAACACCAGAAAGACACCCAGCATCCCGTTTTGTATGTACTGTCAATGAAGCAGAGATTCGGGCCAAAAGGAATCACTTTTCTGTACCATATACAGCCATATCCACAGGGGTTTTGTTCCAGACCTCCCCGTGGATACCTGAAACCGTGGATACTTGGGATGCCTTTTTAAAGATAAGGGAACATCAGTGGTTTTGCTGCCACAAGGTTTAAAAAAAGGAGATTGGTTTAATGTTCCCTTATCTTTTTAATAAGGGACGTGGTGGCGCTGCGGGTTAAACCGCTGAACTGTTGAGCTTGCTGACCTGAAGGTTGGCAGTTCAAGGCCATGCAACGGAGTGAGCTCCCGTCACTTGTCCCAGCTCCTGATCCTATGCCCCGGGCAAGACCCATCTGTTCCTCCTCCTATCCTGAAGGGTGCAGAGCCCACTCTTGAGGGTTGCGACAGGCACTCACTTGAAAGATCACTTCGTTTTCGTAACATTGTCGAAACTGTTTGGCATCCAGGTGGCTGCAGAGATTCATGCCGTACCACGATAAGTGGGAGAAGGCCAATGAAACGGAGAGGATCACAATCCCAAAGCCAGCCGCTATGGCACTCAGAATGTTCATTCCCAGCATGCCCTTCACCTAGGAGCAGCAGACAAATTTATTTAGGTACATCAGAAGAGCCCTGCTGGATCAGGCCAAGGCCTATCTAGTCTAGCTTCTGTATCTCTCAGTGGCCCACCAGATGCCTCATGAGGCACACAAGACAACAAGATGCCTGCGTCCTGCTGCCACTCCCTTGCACCTGACATTCTGAAGTAGCCTACTGCTAACACAAGGAGGTTGCACCACCCATCATGGCCTACAGCCCAAGATGGACTTTTTCCACCGGAAATCTTTCCAATCCCCTTTAAAGGCACCTAGGCCAGATGCCATCACCACCTCCTGTGGCAAGGAGTTCCGCAGATTAATCAGCGATATCAACCCAACACAGCACTTTGCCCCACCCCTGTTGCTACAAGATTCCATTCATGCGCATGCCAGTGTACGAGACAACCTCAAGACCAGGAATTTTAGGAGTTCGGCAACTAATAAAAAGCAATAGCCAGGTATGCTTCTCTGGGTCCTGTCTTGTCTCCCCATCACCACAGTGCCCAATCACTAAAGATTTACTATTGGCATCTTGGGGTTCCTGGCAGCTGCCACAGACAGGGATCCCGAAAGGATGTACTGCAAAAGATGGAAGAGAAGGTCAGAGGAAATGATTAAGTCAGGCATGGACCAGCTTAATAGCATCTTACTGTAACATATTTCCCCCTCCCTTCTGGCTGAATATGTGGCTCCATCTGAACAAATCTGAAAGACGGACAACGTGCCGTCCTTCATTGAAGCCTGGAATTGTTGGATGAAGGTGCCTTCCTAGGGATGCTCCCCTAGGATTAGTTCACAGGGAACTGAATGCAACTTACTTCTGAGTAGACATGCGCCTCACGCAAGGACCCCACAATGCACCCCTAGTATAGAGTTGTGAAATGTACTTAGCCACAAACTGCATTGAGAATCCCATGTGGGAGCTTGGTCCTGTGCCCGTGATTTCCATCTCAATGGCCACCCCCGGCGGTGCTCAGACTTTGGGCAGGAAGCTCAGCCCAACTGGGGTGGAGGACGGGAGATCCAAAACAAGGCACAGGATGAGCCATTTTTTTTTTCTTCTGGGGTGCAGAATGTCATCGCATTCGGTTATGTACAATTACCGGGATTCCCGTCCAGTATGGGGTCTTCGCCACAATGTAACCAGAAGTATAATAATTCGCCAGGTCTAGCACGACTCCAAAAGCGATTCCCAGGATTCCTATCGACAGCTGTGTGATCTGCGAAGAGAGCATGAAACAGGACATTTGCATCACAGCGCATTCCAATAGAGGGTTGCTGCACGCATCGTGTTTGCTTTCATATGTGGAGATAGTATCTGTGTAGGGGAACACACTCATACATTACATGGTGGACCGCTTCTGCTCCCTTTGCTCCCTTACCTATTCATGGTTCTCTCCAATGGTGTACCTGGGGGGAGATTCAAGGGGACAAATACCCCCGGGTGCCAAACAGCAGGGGGTGGTGCCACAACCCACTCCCCCCTGCCATCCAAAACTGGGTGACCAGTTTTCCAGTGGAGCTGGAAAAGGTGCAGAAGAGAACAACAAAAATGATTATGGGGCTGGGGCCCCTCCCTTATGAAGAAAGACTGCAGCGTTTGGGGCTCTTGAGCCTAGAAAAAAGGCGCCTGAGGGGGGACATGATTGAGACATACAAAATTATGCATGGAAGGGATAGAGTCGATAAAGGGATGTTCTTTTCCCTCTCTCAAAACACCAGAACCAGGGGGCATCCACTAAAACTGAGGGTTGGGAGAGTTAAAACAGATAAAAGAAAGTACTTTTTTACCCAGTGGGTAGTCAATCTGTGGAACTCTTTTCCACAGGAGGTGGTGATGGCATCTGGTCTTGATGCCGTTAAGAGGGGATTGGACAGATTTCTGGAGGAAAGGTCCATCGTGGGCTATAGGCAATGATGGGTTGTGCAACCTCCTTACAAAGGTGGAGGGCTACTGGTATGGGTGCAAGGGAGTGGCCACAGGATGCAAGCATCTTGTTGTCTCATGCCTCCCTGGGGCACCAGGTGGGCCGCTGTGAGATACAGGAAGCTGGACTAGATGGGCCTTTGGCCTGATCCAACAGGGCTCTTCGTAGGTTCTTATGACCTGCAACTCCCCTCTACTCACCCCCAGGGCCAGCGGCTCCCCCTTATAAAACTTCATCAGTGGTGTTTCCTTCCCACTGCTGGCGAACAGCTGGGGGTGTTGAGTCACGATCCGAGCTGACGGCACTGCTCCGGAATATTCTAGATCCATGGTGGATTCAGAGGGATTTGTGGGGGGCGGGGGTACAATCTGAGCTGGAAGGACAGCTCCCGAGTCCCGTGAGTCCATCCTGGTTGAGGAGGGGGGCTTGTGAAGGACAGCAGAACAGTCACCTAGTCAAGCGACATGGACGGAGAGGGAGCAGGAAAAGGAGCCTTCGGGAACACAGGAGACAAACACATGGAAAAGTTGTTTTAGGAGGCACTGTATTTTGCAACACAAAGTGCAGAGTGGCTGCTCTTTCAGCTTCGAACATGCCTGTCTACTTAGAAGTCCCATTACTGTCAATGGGCAGAGGCGGATCTAAGGGGGGGCAAATCTGTAAGTGTTGCAAGAAGCCTTACCCTGTCATGTAAATCCCTCCTCTCCCTTGCTGCTGTAGCCAGTAAGCAACGCCAAGATGTTGCGGTTCCCTGTGAGGATTGGCTAAAACGGTGCAGGAGAGGCGTGATTTCCACTGCAAGGTAAGGCTTCTTGCAAAACTTACAGATTTGCCCCCCCTTAGATCCGCCTCTGTCAATGGGGCTCACTCAAGGGCAGCTAGAATTGCCACTCTGAGCGCAACGCTAACCTGCAGGTAGGCCGGCACAGTTAGGCCAGCACAAGTGCCACAGTAAAGCGCACTTAAACCACTCTCATGAGTCAGGGAGGACGGCGCACATCTTTGTGCTGGCCTCCCTGACTCCGAGAGTGGTCCAAACACACTTGACGTTGGCCCTTGTGCTGGTCAAACTTTGCTGGCCTAACTGTGCCGGCCTAACTCCAGGTGAGGAGTGCACCGTTCGTAGCTAAGTTTTGCAAGCAACCCCTTGGCTTCGCTTTCCCCTTGAGGATTGTGACAGTGGTAAGGGAGAAGGACGATTTACACAGCAAGGGTAGGCTTCTTGCAAAACGAGGCACTCCACACACACCCCTCGCCCACAACCTTATAGGGGCGCTACTGGTGTCACATTCTCAGTGTGGAAACACAGGAAACCGAAACCAGTCCCTAGCTCCCCACCCCTTATGTCGGCTGCGTTCAACGCACGGACAGCAAAAGCCATACTTGTTGAATTCTGGCTGTTGTTTAGGAAGTATTAAAAGCAGGGCGCTGGAGGTGAGGATCAGGTGGAAACCTTAAGGGCAAGGATGGAGAATGTTTACAAGTGTATGTGTAGGTGTGTAGCTTAGACGTACTTCCGCGTAGTTGGTTCTACTAACTACTGAGTACGCCATGCCACTGTGACAAAGCACAGCCGCAGGGGCCAGGCGAAAACGTTGGCAACCTCGGCTGTTTGGGCGTTCCCTCGGAAACAGAGAGGGCGTGGTCTGAAGGAGAGGGGCGCTTTGCTCCGGCCAGGGGAAATCCCAGCCTCCATGTCGCGATGACCCCCCCCTCTCCTCCCCAGTTACCCCCTCCTCCGCGGTCTGGCAGCTCCTCCTCCCAGGAAAGAGACGTCGCGAGTGTTTCTTCTGGCTGGGAGCCCAGCGGGGTGACGGGATCGGCGGCGGCTCCTCCTGCTGCTTCCTCCGTGCAAAGCCCGCTTCTTCCTCCGGGGGTGCTGCGCGCTCCCCAACTCCGCCAGACGCCCCTCTAGAGCGCACGGCGCAGGGGGCACATTTCCCCGCCGCTCCCGCGTATCTCCTGCAGATCGCGAACGGGAGGCGGCGGCGGCGGCGGCGACTGTCCCGCCCAGATGGCCACGCGGGGCGCTGGGTTGCCTCCGGAGACCGCACAGTGCAGCAATCTCGGCTAGCCGATCGCAGAGAAGAGCTCGTTCAGACGACCGCATCCTTTCGCCCCTGGGAGAGTCGTTGAAGGCGGGCTGGAGAGAAGATGCGGGCGCCTTCCCCGCTCAGAGGCCCCTATCAAGCCAGACTCATTCTCCTCCGCTGTTGCTGATGGGAGAGCCTAAGGGCGCACTGCTAACCTGGAGTGAGGCAAGCGAAGTTTGGCCGGCACGCACAAGGGACACCATAAAGCGCGTTTGCACCCCTCCGAGTCAGGGAGGATGGCGCACGCCAGCAGGCCTCTCTGGCTCCGACGGTGGTGCAAACACACTTTACGGTGCCCCTTGTGCCAGCCAAACGCTGCTGGTTTAGCTTGTGCCGGCCTCACTCCAGGTTAGGACTGTGCTCTAAGGCTGCGAATGGTTGCCTTGCTCATCCCTTTTGGTGAGTCTGTGGCAGAGGGAGCGGCTTGAACGGAGGAAATGCTGACTTGCAGCTCAGTGTTTTTTTAGCCCAGTGCCAGGGCTGGCCTATTCGCGAGGCTCCTGCCTCAGGCAGCAAGTGAGTTGTTGGGGCCTCTGTTAGCCTCCACATCTCCGCTGCTGTTCCTCCTCCAGTTCCCTAGCTTGGAAGAGAAGAAGAGAGGAGGGCTAGAGTGTCTTTCCACTACACTTCCTCTTCGGCTCCCAGTGGCCCATCTTGGGGGAGAGGTGAACAAGTCCTCTTGTCTCCCTCTTACAGTCCGGGGAACAGAGACAGGCACATCACCAGGCACTGCCTAGGCACAGATAATGAATTTGCAGATAACAAACCATTGATCAAGGGCCGGCTGCAAGGATTTCTTGCTTTGAATGGAGCAGGAGTGCAGAGGCAAATGAGGCTCAAGGGTGCCATCTAGAGGTAAGAGAGCCACCCTGCCCAAGCTTCTACCCCAGGCAGAAGCTTATTCTTAAGAATAATTATCCAGAGATAATTCTGATGTCACAAATCCTAGTGCCACAGAGTTGGCTCTTCAGTCTTAGCCTGCCTGCCCCTTAACAAGAGCTCCAAAGCAGCAAAAAAGCAGAGGAGGATCTCCGTATCACTATTCCCATTGTCCCTCCCTCCCCATATGGCATTCTCACTGCTCTGAAAACACGGCCGTGTAACAGGAAGCCAAAGACAGCACCGAATCAAGTAAAGGTCAGAAGGCTTAAGAAAGGAGGAGCGGCGCCAAACCTTTATTCCAAAGACAGAACTCGAGTCCGCCTTGGCAGAGGATTTGTGCGGAGGGTTTGTCTTGGCAGCAAAGAAAAATGGCCTTGTTCTTGGGCAGAGGGAGGAGCCCGTTTGTGAACGTTGCTGTTGAAACAGCCTCAGTTGACACAGTGAAAAATGCAACGTTTTTCACCTTCGGGTGAGAAGGGGGAGGCTGTTGCAGGAGCAGATGGGGGGCAAAGTGGACCATCGGGCAGTGGTGGGTCATTGGGCAATTCAAAGCAACAGCAGCACCCCTCCCCCTCAGCATAATTCTCCAAAGAACATCAGGCCTGGGTCACATCATAATTTCTGAAAAAGAAATGAACAGGAGTTTATTCCTCTGTCCTTATTGCCTGCAGTCACATCCCACTTTCCTTCTAGGGAGTGCAGGGCTGCCCAGAGGCGGATCTAAGGGGGGGGAAGCTCTAAGGTTTGCAAGAAGCCTTACCTTGCAGTGGAAAACACTCCTCTCCTGCACCGTTCTAGCCAATCCTCACAGGGAACAGCAACATCTTGGCGTTGCTTACTGGCTACAGCAGCAAGGGAGAGGAGGGATTTACGTGACAGGGTAAGGCTTCTTGCAAAACTTACAGATTCCCCCCCCCTTAGATCCGCCTCTGGGGCTGCCTCTTGACTCTTTTTATGCACACAGCACCCCCACCAGGTAGGCTTTGCAAAGAAAGAGTGGCAGGCCCAAAGTCACCCCGCAGGTTTTATGACTAGGCAGAGACGGGCGCCCCAGTCTTCCTGCCCCAAGGATTGCCTTCTTGCTGCGACACCACACGCGCTTAGCACAGCCCGAATGCAGAATATTTGGTTATCCATCTGCTTAATAAAAAAGCATATAATTGAAATCTAAAGTGAACCGGAAAAAAAACCATGAGATGGTGCCACAACAGAAAAACAGTACCATTGGCCAACCCCAAACAGGATCAAGGCTGGGAACAAGGAAATGTCCTTGTTAATTTAAATCGCACCGTGCCAAGTCTACCATTTGGCCTTCCACAAGGCAAAGTGTATTGGAGGTGGGGGGGGGGAGGCACCAAGTTCTCACCTTGTTCGTTTCTTCCCACGGCATCGTAACAGTTTCCCCTGTTTGCCACCTGGAGAGGGGAGACCAAACCAACAAGATCACTCAAATGTTCTCCCTTCTAGAGAAGCGGCTCTCAAATGCTTTCACACCAGGACCCACTTTCTAGAATGACAATCTGTCCGGGGCCCACCAGAAGTGATGTCATGGCCAGAAGTGCCATCGTTGTGACACCATAACCTGCTGCTTTCCTTGAGAATGCAGCAATCAGTTGGGCGATTTCTCAGCCGTTGTCCAATAGCAAAGTGAACCAGAAAGAAAAAAGCCTATTGATAGCCTTGACCCAAGCAAAACAACCAGACAGCCCTCCCCCTTTCCAGCATCCCATCTCCCCATCTTTTCAATATGGCTGCTCTAGGTGCTTCACGACCCACCTGAAATTGGCTCATGACCCACTGGTGGGTCCCAACTCCCAGTTTGGGAACCACTGGTCTAGGGGTTTGGGATGTCCGAACAGTTCTTCCACAAAACCCAGAGTCATATTTTGCCCGGCTCCTGTGCAAAACCAGCTCCCTTCATCCCGGCCTGCCCCAACTTACAGGTGAGAATGAGGATGCCAAGGATGAAGAGAATTGCCGCAGCTACCAAGCCCCACTTGCGGAGGGAGTGCTCATCTGGAAGGAGACAAGCAAGCCAAAGATTTAAATACAAGAATCAAGTGCCACGGCAGGGTAAGAGAATACCAGTGGATAAGCAACATCTGTGGATTGGAGGCAATCTTAGAGAGTTGAAAGATTGGAGAGATGCATAGCTTCTTCAGATGTTCCCATCCCCTCTGTCTCTCTTCCCTGGATAAACAGGTCTTGCAGGTTTTTTTCAAACAAAGAACCTGCAACACCTGCTTGACCAGAGGCAACAGTAGGATGAGGGAGCATCCCAGGAACAGCCATGCTTCTTTCGAGCCAACCTTCAACTCCCTGAAAGAATAGCTGGCTGGGACTCACCATAGTAGAAAACACCCTGATAATTATTCATCTCAACACCTGCAAAAAAAGAGAAGGCATGTTAGATGACTGAGACGAGTTAAGAGCCATAAGGCCCAACCCTCCTGCTCTGGAGTAGAGTGGGAGATCAAGGGTACATTGCAGATGGAATTATATGCAGGCATTTGTTGACAATCCTACCCACACTTTCCTGAGAGAAAGCCCCACTGAATGCAATGGGACTTACTTCTGTGTAGACAGACATGCATAGGATTGCACTGTAAAGCACTCTGCAGAATCATCGGGGGAGGGGAAGGTGTTGCGTTTTCCCCCTCCCCATCCTGTGTATGCAGGTGTTTGTGTGTTGACCTGCAGAGAGACTTTTGGCCACATGCGGATTGTGCAGTGCATGGGATATTCACGCGTGTGTGTGGTCTGTGTGTACGTAGGCATGGATACACGGCCCCTTGTTATGACAAAGAGAGAGGCGCCAAGTGTCTTTCTGGAGGGGAGCCAGGCCCGACAGATCCCTCCAAGGAAAGCACAGCAAAGAGCGAGGCCAAGATTTTCCCCTTCTCCCCTGCTTTTTACATACCGGCTCTCTTCTCTTGGTCCACAGAGGGCCTTTTTGTGGAGCTAAGTACTGGAAAACACAAGACGGGGATATGAAGCTGAAACACAGCTCCACCAGGATTGGCCCACAGTGGCCTCTGATGGCAAGTGGTCTGTCCCTGCCCCCGCCCCCCCACCCCACCCACCAACACAATTGGCCCCAATTCTAGGGGCTCACCTGTCAATCTTGTGCTGTGTGTGTGAATGCCTTCTGTGGTCATTGCTGCCATTGTAGATGTTCTTTCTGTGGCCAACTCTCCTCTCCTCTTTCCTTCTAGAAAAGAACATGTAATTGCAATCCTCAGAGAGAGCGAGAGCCAGTGTTTTTTACCCTGTGCTGGTAAAATAGCCGAAGCAGACCTGACCCATCACACAGTGGCACTGACCAGGAACTGTTGGCTGAGCAGTGAGACTCACCTGTCAGAGTTGAAAACACAGAGGGCTCCCCGGTGGTGCTTCCTGTCTCATGCGTCTGTGTCTGTGCAACGATGGGGGCTGAGCTCCCTGAAATGGTAGCAAGGATTCAGTGGGCCGAAGCCCCCTCTGTGGATCACTAGCAAAGTATCGTAAAAGCAGCATCTCTCTCTCTCTCTCTCTCTCTCTCTCTCTCTCTCTCTCTCTCTCTCATATTGTTACAACAGCCCCGTGAGGGAGGTCCAGCTGGGAAAGGGCAAGTTGCTCGAATGGGGGCAGGAGAGGGGGGAATGAGGTGGTGATGGGGGGCAGAGCAGCAGTGGGTGCAGGGCAAGGGCAAATTGGGTCTCCGAAGAATTGGGTCCAGGGGGCCGCCACATCCTAACCCCCTTCCCAGACCCGATCCTGTGGCCTGAAACAGTTGCTTGTGCATTTTTAAAAACAGGATGTTTCGTTTCTCTTATTAACCAAGCAGTATTTATATGGGACGTGGTGGCGCAGCGAGTTAATCCGGTGTTGCTGGGCTTTCAACCGCAAGGTTGGGCGTTCAAGACTGCGTGACGGAGTGAGCTCCCGTGGCTTGTCCCAGCTCCTGCCAACCTAGAAGTTCGGGGCTGGGGCACCTCCCTTATGAAGAAAGACTGCAGCGTTTGGGGCTCTTAAGCCTAGAAAAAAGGCGCCTGAGGGGGGACATGATTGAGACATACAAAATTATGCACGGAAGGGATAGAGTCGATAAAGGGATGTTCTTTTCCCTCTCTCAAAACACCAGAACCAGGGGGCATCCGCTAAAACTGAGGGTTGGGAGAGTTAAAACAGATAAAAGGAAGTACTTTTTTACCCAGCGGGTAGTTAATCTGTGGAACTCTTTGCCACAGGAGGTGGTGATGGCATCTGGTCTTGATGCCTTTAAGAGGGGATTGGACAGATTTCTGGAAGAAAAGTCCATCGTGGGCTATAGGCAATGATGGGTTGTAGCCTCCTTACATTAGTAGTAGGCTACTTCAGAGTTCTGGGTACAAGGGAGTGGCAACAGGATGCAAGCATCGTGTTGTCTCATGCCTCCCTGGGGCACCTGGTGGGCCGCTGTGAGATACAGGAAGCTGGACTAGATGGGCCTTTGGCCTGATCCAGCAGGGCTCTTCTTATGTTCTTATGAAAGCACCTAAATGCAAGTAGATAAATAGGGACCACTTTGGTGGGAAGGGAACGGCGTTCCGTGCGCTACGGCGTAGAGTCATGCTGGCCACATGATTGGACAAAAACGCCAGCTCTACAGGCTTTGAAACGGAGATGAGCACCGCCCCCTACAGTCGGTCACGACTAGACCATTCAGTCCTGGGGAAACCTTTACCTTATTTATATACTGCTTATCATCAACATTTCACAAAGGGGTTTACAGGCAAATAGTAAGAACGTTAACTGTCTCCCTGTCCCCAAAGGACTCACAGTCTAAAAAAAAAAAAAAATGCAGAACCCCACCAGCAACAGCCACTAGAAAAGACCAGGGGGTGTGCAGGGGTGAAGAGGGACAATTACTCTCCCCCTGCTAAATATAAGAGGAAGACCACTTGGAAAAGTGCCTCTTGCCCACTTAGCAGGGTAGTACATTTGCAGGGAGTATATTTCCTACCAGTGTTTTCGGTGGCGGGTTTTATTGCAGGAGAGAAAGTGGCTATTTTGATTTTTTTTTAAATCAACATTCCAAAAGGGAAAGCATGGGCTAAGATGTGGCAACTCATGGGAAAACATGGTTGGGCAAACCAGTAACGGGCCGACCCTGGCACGGAAGAAGAGACCCCTTACCTTGTGCATCCTCGGCAGCGACGCAGCTCACAAGGGCAAGCAGCAGAACGACGGAGAGCTGAAACAGAAGCACAACATGATGCAATTGTCCTAGGTTGGGATTGTGTCTGTGTGGTCCCGTCCCCCGCAGACAGCTGGTGCCCCCGCATATCACAGGAAGCACCAACCACCACAGAATACCTTGTGCATCTAACCACTGTCTCAGTTTGCATAAGGGAGACAAGTTGCGGATTTTGGTCTCCTTGCTGCCGAGTGGCCTATGTGCTAAGAGTGCATAGAAATACAAAGTTGGACGGGTCATCTAGTCCAACCACCCTTCCTGTAGCAGAAAACTTTCCCAGAGCATGTCCAGCAGGTGCCTGTCGAGCCTCTGCTTGAAGGTCTCCAGTGGGGGAGAATCCACCACCTCCCTCCAGTGGCATTCTGTTCCACTGTCAAACCACCCTGATGGTCAAGAAATTGACGACGAGGGCGGTTCATCCAGACCGAACCGCTCTTTAAAGCCCGCCTTAGTTTGTAGGTTCACAGCAGCTCACAGAAATCCTTCCAGGCATGTATATTTCTTCCCCCAAGTAAAATCCTCCCCATGCTACAATTAGCATCTTTTCTCCATGCAAAGGATGTCAAATGAGAGGGGCAGAGCAGGCAATGGCATAAACAGAGGAACATTAACATGGTATGTATCATTCCAGGAACACACACAAACAGGGTCCATTTCTCAGTAATATGATCTATTTAATTGGCAGCCTTCTCCCATTCTAAAGTCATTTGTTTCCGCCGTGGCTGTAACTTTGTTAGGCAGCCCAGAGCTCTGTTTTTTGTCTCCAGCTGGCAGCCAGAATGCAGACAAAGGCTGCAACCCTCTCGGCGCTTACACGGAAGTCAGTCCCATTGCACTCAGGATTACTTCTGAGGAGGCATGCCTACGCTTGAGAGGTAAGTTAATTACAAATGCCATGCTGTGCACGTCAATTTCGCCCATCAGAGCCAATAAAACCGTCCCAGGGTCTAGAGGAAATGTGTTCTGGAATATCGTAAATTAATTAGATTATTTCCCCCCCTCCAATGTTTTTTGCTGCCATGCCACCAAACGAGCATTACGTCTCCTGCTAACAGGCTGCACCACCAACATTTTGAGCCTCATCGAACCCATCAAGCAACCACACAAAATTCATGCATGCAAAGATACACTCTACCTCATACGCTGCCCACCCCTGTTGCGTCAGATGGCCAGCTAGCCTAGTGGGCATTTCTCAGCTCTGCTGTTGTCTCCGGCTCTTTGCACAGGCAGCCTCTGGATATGGAAAATGACCGGGGATTCCTTCCCCTGTCACAATGAAAGACGTCGTGGTTTTTTTTTTTTTTCCACAGAGAGATGTGGCTTGTAGGAAACCGCCAAAGGCTGTGGAAGGCGTGATACAGCCATCAGCAAAGGCATCTCGGAGCTGTAAGCCAGCCAATGTCCTAGAAAGGAATTCTGGAGTATCCGAAAACAGAGCAGGGCCTTTGGCTCCATTTACACAGCAAGGCTGGATTGTTTTTCTCTACGCCTCTCCTGCCTCTTTCCAATCGGCCAACCACCGAACTTCACTGAAATCAACCACCCTTCCCTTGAATCTGAGCAGTGCGATTGAGCAACTCAACTCTCTCTTCCTTCCTCTCTCATACACAAACACACACATCCATGCTCCAAAGTTGGTTGCTTTGCAGCTCAACTTGGAAATCTGCAGACAAGCATCAAGTCGCAGCCACACGGGACATCTTTGCCGAGGCCCGCGATGCTGTGCAAACTGGGCTCACGTCGGGGAGGAAAAACAAAAATCACACCATGGACGACTCAAAGCTGAAGCAAACGAGCTGTTCCAGGGATACCTGCAAAGGCTAGCTGGGAAATCTGGGTTTCACTAGATTCTGGCCTGCACCCCAGCCCCTTCCCTCGCAGCTGGGCCAGTCTCTTTCCATCCTGTTCTCATTGGAGACGCCTGGTTTTCATTTCCCTCCAGCCAAGGGGCTCATTTGCCCTGTCGCTCAGTCCAAATGGTTAATCCCTGGCAGGAAACCTTCGGAGCCAACAAAACGGTTCCAGAGACAGGAAACCAGAGCCGCGAAGTGGGTCTTTTCCCCCCGAGAAGCCTAGGCCTAGGGAACTCGGTGCTGGAAAAAGAAGGGGGGGGGACACTCACCTTCATGGCGGATGCTCAGAGACGCCGGGTGTGTGGCATGCAGCGTGCTGGGCGGCTGCAAGGGAATGAAAGGCCCCTCCAGTCATTTCCTCCTCTTGCCACTTCCTGGCACTCGGGAGTGGGTGTGACTCACAGCGGGGCACGTGTTCCTACAGTGGGCCATGCGGGTGTGTGTATATATATATATATATCTCAATGGTCCGGCAGAGCACATGCATTTCCGATTGTGGGCCGATGACACAGCTAGCAAAGCCAGCGCAGCTCAGGAGAGGGGAACCAAAATGGCAAGCCGTGCTGTTCCGTGGCTGGGAGACCACAGATCCTTTGTGAACTGTACTTCCGGAAAATGCAAGGGCCTTCCACGTGGCCCAAACAGTGACCATCTGAAGGGGCAGGACTTTAAAGAAATCGGCAATGCAGAAATTATTCGATTCTGGGGAAAAGCAGACCAAAAGGAGCACCTAGAATGTACACCTGGGGGGGGGAACACCTTAAGATGCCCTTGCTTTTTCCCTCCCCAGTTTTCTGCCTGCCACCTTCTTGGTCCTCTCTGCCTAGGACCTTATAGGGCAGGGGTCAGGGAACTTTTTTACCTTTTACCCCAAAATATAGATACGCCAACGTTGCCCCGCCCCACCAGAACAAAAGAAAAAAATAACATATTGGAACCCATTGCTTTTTATTTGATTAATTAATGAGCTTAATTAATGCTATGTAAATATGAAGTTGTAAAGGGTTTGGGAGAGTTAGGAAAGTTCTTTAAATATTTTTAAATCTTACTCTTATTGTAAATATCTAACTTGCTTAGTTAGATTTGATTTTGTCATGTGGGGTGTTAAAATATTCTTGCTTGATAACATCACTTCCTTTGGGGTAATGGACGGTCACACTGACAAGACACAGCTGGGCAGGCATATAGATTCATTACCCCCAGGAATTTCATTTTTACCCCATTTGGGGGAATTTACCCCTGTTCCCTGACCACTGTTATAGGGGCTTGTCTGTCCTATCACTCAGCCCAAAGGGTTAATCAATGGCATGAAATTTTCTGAGCCAACAAAAGGTGCCAGGATCCTTTCCCCTGGCCCACCTACCCGCCTGCTGCCCTTGACGTTTGGACAGCCCAGCAAACGACTTCCAGGACCAGGCATCTCCTCCACCCTAAATTCTCTTTGGCAGCAAATCCTCTCTGTAGAAGAGGGAATTGGGGCAGGTGCAGCTTTTGAAACCCTTCCTTGATGAGCTGCACCTGCCCAAATTCCCTCCTCTATACACAGGTTAAAGGTAGAGGCACTCTGTCTCAATTTGAATCAGGTAACCCTATTTAGGGGGGCAACAAGTTGAGCTTGACACTCAGCTGGGCCAAAATGGTGAAAACCTTGGCAATACCGTAATGTTGTATACCATTTGGTGCGGAATTTAATGCTGAATGCAGTGAAACAAACGGGAGTGCAATACCTTCATTCTGTCAAATGCTATGGCCCCAAAAACCACCAGAAAATGAAAATACAACTGTGATGTCATTTCCTGTTGCGATGTCACTTCCAGGCAGTAATGGGATCTGGGGATTGACTATAGGAACTCTGGGCAGGACTTCGGCGGGACTTACGTGTCATTGGCTGCCCATCCGTTCGGTCCACCGCCCGCCCTGGCCTCGGAGGGGTGCCGGCTCGCCAGGGGGGACGGGTGGGGGGGCGCGCCAGATGAGCGGACATGCATCAGTGGGGCGCGCTCCCCAGGAGAAGCCCGCGTGGCCGGCGGGCAGCCGAAGGAACGAAACGGGCGGGCTGCCAATCACGCGTAAATCCCGCCCAGCGTTCCTGTAGTCAATCCCCAGATCCCATTACTGCTTCCAGGGCATCATTTTGCCCCCTGCTACACTTTCATTAGCTAAGCCAGTGGATAGGATTGGGCCCTTAAACGGTTTAAATGGTTGTTGTTCGTCACCTTGGGGCATGTTATAATCCAGATAAAACAAATGCTGTAATGCTAATTTACCTTCCATGGTCATTGAAAGGATTACATTGAGGTTTGCTTAATCTGATTGCTTAATCTGATTGCATTTTGCAAGGTATTTGCTGCCCTGAAATTATGCACAGTGAAGGGCGAAGCATCCATTCTGTGACATGCAATCTTGAATCCGACAAATGCCTGGAAATAGCAGCTGGAGCTTTGCCAAGAGGAAACAGTGCGCTTTCGCTCACACCTGCCCACTCCCTGCAGCCTCCCCACCCCCACATTTCCCCTCTTGGTTTTTCCTTTCCTGAGGAAGGAGGTCAAAGAGGGAGGCGGAAAGAATGAAATATGTTGCACATAACAGAAAACCTCCAGTTAAGAAGGCTGAGGAGGGGTCATTAGCTTGCTGGCGTTTGTCTTTCTCTGCAACAACAGAGCTACTAGGCCTGTCTAGAAACAGAGGTGGGATCAATGCAGTCCCAGATTCTCATAGGGATGGGGGAGGCAGAGGTGTAGCCAGTGATGTCATTCAGGGGGAATGGACCAGAATGGGTGTACCGGATCCTAACGGGCTCCGTGGCTGGTTCCGGGTTCCCGACAAGTGCCAATCAAAAGTGAGTTCCTGTTCCTAAATCATTTGAATGACACCACTGGGTGTAGCTGAAGAAGTGCAGGGGGTGAAGTTGCACCAGGCAACAAGCTTTTTTGGGGGGGGGCAACAAGCTGAGTGCAACACTAGTGGGCACAATGATGAAAACCTTTGTATGTATGACTAGTACCATCATGTTATATATCATTGGAAAGGTAATTTAATGCAGAACGCAATGAAACAAACCAGAGTGAAATATCTTTACTCTATCAAACGTTACAGCCAAGAAACCAAAAAACGGAAACACAAGTGTGATGATGTCACTTCCTGCTGTGATGTCACTCCCGGGGCAACACCTTCATTTCATGCACTGGGCTACGCTTTCATTAGCTGGGTTATGTATACTTCGTCCTCAGCGATGCAATGGGAAGAGATGAGAGGACAAGTAAATTCCCCAAACATGCAACTCAGGCGCCTTCCGTCTCTGTTGCACCCTTGTGGCTAAGAGGAGAACAGCACTTTTTACTTGCTGAAGGGACGCCTTTTACATCAGTGGTTTTGCAGCAAAAAAGGTTAAAAAAAAGAGATTTGTTCAATGCACCCCATTCTTCTTAATAGGTGTCTCAGTATGGATAACTGAAACTGTGGATACTGAACCAGTGGATACCAGGGCACGCCTGTATTTATTTACAGCTACATGTTGTTGTTTACTCAGGAACAACAACGAAAAGCGTGTGAGTGGTTTATGTAGCGCACACGCACACAGAGAGATGCTTCCCAACTCCCATGAGCTAAATAAAAAAAAAGCCACCGCCCAGATGTTGCAAGCACGGAGATCGGTGCAGTAGACGTGCCCCTTCTTGCACATAGAATTTCCCATATGCCAGCGCCCGCCTCGACAACGCTTTACCGGACGGACCAACGTCCTGACTCGGCAGGAATCCGCTTCCGCTATTTCCCAATTGCGTTTAAGGGACGCCTCCCGAAAAGAAGGCGCGCGGAGGCAGAGCAGCGCGCTTCGACGCACGGGCGCTCCGTCTTAACGAGCCTTCCCAGGCCAGGGCGTGTCTCTCCGGCGTCCGAGCGCCGATACAACCGTGGGCTTCCGTCCCGGAGTCTTCGATCATCGTCTCGTTCAGCGACCGCTGCTTCCCTGGGAAAACGCGGAGCGCGGAGTTCCAGCGACGCATAACTTGAAGCTGGTCTCCTTCCAGACCTTCCCACCCCTCGTCTCCGTTCACGGCTCGACTACCAGGATCCACCGGAGATCAACAAACCAAAAGGCAGCTTCCGAGGCGCTGAAGTTTGGGTCGACGGAACTGCTGGGGGCGTCCCTTGGCCCAAAACCGAAGCGGAACAAAGGGCTCGCTTCCGCGTTCTCTGCCGCCAGCAGAGGCGCTCGGTGAGTCTCTTTAGGGGCTTAAAAAGGCTAGGAAACCTACCTTCTTTCGAGTCATCACCGCCCCCAAATATAGCTCGCAGCTGATGGGGGAGATCTTCCAACTTGGAGCTGTAGAGGCCTCCTTTGCTGTGCCCACTAGCCTCTACTGTCCAGTGTGTCCCGCCCCGCCCCAAACTTTGAATAGCAATTGGAATTGTCTCGCTCGCTCTCTCATACACACACAGAGCCCCAAGATGATTGACAGATTGAGGGCCCAATCTGATGCAGCCGTAGTGCCGTCCCAAGGTATGGGAACTAACGTTCCCTTACTTTGGGGAGAACTCCGTGACTGCCTGCCCCATGGCAGGACGCAGTGTGCACCCCATTGGCATGACTGCATCAGTGCTGGAGGGTTGGATAGGATCGGGCCCTTATTATGTAGTATTAAGTACATCCCTGAAATGCAGTGGCGTTTCTACAGGGAGGGCAAAGCTCTAAGTGTTGCAAGAAGCGCTTACTGGCTACAGCAGCAATACAAGGGAGAGGAGGGATTTACATGACAGGGTAAGGCCCCTTGCAAAACTTAGAGCTTTGCCCTCCCTGTAGAAACGCCTCTGCTGAAATGTGCATCCATGCATGTGTGTTTGTGTGTGCATGCCTGCGCATCCGGTTGCACACACATTTACCACAGAAGAGGAACATGCCTTCTCCCCCAGACAACAACGATACACCACGGTTTTGTTCTCTCTCTTCTGTGTCTCTGCGTCTCCTACAGCGGGCATAGTTACGCCTCTTGGTAACCATCATGGAATCAGGGAGCGGTCAAAAGTGTGAGCCCCCCCCTGAGTGGCAAAGAGAGCCCATCCCTGCCAGTGGCCCTGAAGAAGTTTTATTGCGGGGAGCCTTTGGCCCTGGGGGTAAGTATAGAGCAAGACCGTGGAAATGTCTGTATTTTGTCATGGGGCATGTTAGTAAGCCAGGAGACGAAAATCTGGTATGCGGTAAACAGAGGGAGCAAGGGCGGTCGACAAAGACATGTCTCGGCGGCATTGCTTTTTACCGTTGACAAAGAGCAACGTGCCTTGCTCTTTAAAGACTTTGCAGGTTCCCTTGGTGTCGGGAAAAGGACAGCTGTGTTTGTGGGCATCGAGAACCAGTGGATTGTAGTAAACCAGTGGGAGGCAGGCCCCCCCGCGTCTGCAGGAGTCCCCCCCCCCAAAAGGTGGCACTGAAATTGAGTGTTGGGAGAGTGAAAACAGATGCAAGGAAATAGTGTTTTGTTTTTACCCAGCGGGGCATTAACCAATAGAACTTGCCACAGGAGGTGGTGATGGCATCTGGCTTAGATGCCTTTAAAAGGGGATTTTGTCAGCTTTCTGGAGGAAAAGTCCATCATGGCCTATAGCCCATGGCCTATAGGCCATGATGGGTGGTGCAACCTCCTTACGTTAATAGGAGGCTTCTTCAGAACGACAGGTGCAAGGGAGTGGCAGCAGGATGCAGGCATCTTGTTGTCTTGTGTGCTTCATGAGGCATCTGGTGGGCCACTGTGAGATACAGGAAGATACTAGATAGGCCTTGGCCTGTTCCAGTGGGGCTCTTCTGATGTTCTTAAGTCTGTTAAAGCCAGTTGTTTGTTCCTGGGTGCACAAAGACGGCGGGCAACCTCTAGCAGGAAGTTGGAACTGAAGCTGGGGGTGGGAAGAACCAGAGCATTTTGCAAGGAAGTAATTGCTCAATTGCTCACCCCCCCCCCAGGTGAAAAGCATGCTGGCTATGAATGTGGTGAGTACA